>JASANE010021423.1:0-20855 GCA_030248225.1 Trileptium ribeirensis
GTTGTTTCGCTATACGGTGCATGATTCCATTCGTATGTATTAGCGCCTGCTCAATGTTCCATCGACCCAAATTTCTATTTTGATTGTGACATTTCTGGAGCCTGATAGGCTGCACTTGGGGGTTTTTGGGCATGTAAATTATTGCTGGCGTCAGTTTGTTATAATTTGTGCGGTATCGCGTGACGTACACAATAGCATATCGAATGATGTGAGCGAAACAATCTGATCGGCTGTGACTAAAAGGCATAGGTGTACCTATGGTTTTAACTGTACGTTCTGCAATCTCGATAGAGTTACTAGCACAATATATTGCACCATTATTGTGCTTTGACATAGCTGTACCATTGTACCCCTGCGCTGTTACCAATTGTACCATTATCGTTACCATATTTTTACGAGGATTTACATGTATGTACATATACATTGTAGCATGATTGCCAGTTGGAAAAGATAATCCATCACCATTATTATATCTGTATCGTACCGCTGCCATTGCCACTGGTGTTCCACTACCATCGTTAATATTATCTCTTACTGTTACCATGTACAGCATCTGCTTGTTTGATGTCGCCAATAGTAAAGACATGTTTTCCATCTATCTAGCATGTGCCGGATAATGCTGGTTCCATGTCACCATAAAGGCATGCTTCCATTGTATTTATCATGTTGCATCTATGCCACTTATTGTTGCCATATAAGGCAGCGTTTCTACATTTCCTTATTGTTATTATTATAAGAATTTAACTATACCATTGCTGCCGTATACTATTCCGTTGCGGTAACGGTATTGATTAGATTGCATCATTGTTGCCGTGTATCATTTGTACCATATTGTATGGATTGCCATTGATATTTGATCATGCGAAAACCGCAAAGATTTTTATAACCTTCTGTACGAATTTGTTAAATTGTTGTTTGTTGTCTCTAGCCAGGTACTCTGCCATAGCTTGACTGGCTCTGAATTACTGCATTTATCATAGATTGCGAAACGTGTATATGTGCATTCAATGCGTTCTAGTTGCGCTAAAGCTTTGTATAGGGTGTTTGAGAAATTTTGAGACAGCTAATTTTGAGAGAGTTTTAGAGGAGAACGAATTACAAGAGTCTCATGTAAGCCTACGGCATAGAAATTAAAATATATGTAATTAGAGTAGAAGGGTTGAATGCCCTAAGCATTAGGCCTACATTAGCGGATATGTGTAGTATTTTCTGCTCAATTTCTTTTCCATTTGAATATTGGAATTTGTTTACACTTAAGAATTCGGGGAAGTTCATAAAAACTTATTCTCTAACAATTAAAATACGCTTAGGTTAAATAGCGAATTTTACGGAAGTGGAACCGGAGTAAAACTTGGAAAACTTTACTATGCAATTTCGATCGCTTAGAGAAATCAACTAGGAGAAAATTGGGATTAAAACTTATAGCTCGGGTATTTAAGTGGTTACGCAGCAAGATCAGAGCCACAGTCGGCCTCAGCAGCTGTGCGATCAAGGTGAGTATGGTTCAGCCGTTTGTGTGTTTTATACGTGTTTGTATTTTGTTGTATTACATTGGAGAAATAAAAGCTGTCAACTTGTTAATAAGTGGTGATACATTAAGATCTCAGGATTAAGCTAATAAAATAGAACATCCATTGGTGCTCGAATTAGTGTCTCTGCTGTTGTGTGTAATATACGGTGATACTAAACACCCATAGGACCACGTAGGCTACACGAGCAATTACTTTTGCTTGCTTGACAAAATCAGGCTTTAATATTTTTTAATGTTTTAGAAGAAAGTAATTTTGCCGTCAATGAAATTCATAATAACATATGTTTCGGTGTAAAGTTGATGTGCCGAGTATCGTTTCATAGTTTATCCACTAGTACACATAAGTGATTTATCAAAAATGTCACAGATGTTACATGCTTAGCAATTACAAAATCTTGAGTATTAGTTTAGGGGTGCATACTTTGCTCCCACCAGCCCCTTCCTCCACAATTTTAGCACAACACTATAAACGGTGCCCAATGAGACTCCTGTTTACTGCTATTCCGAATATGGGTCGCCCCTTCAGGTAAAGTTTGATACAGCACTGACATCGACGACTGTCACGTCGTCATTTGCTATTTCTAGCTACTCTGCAGACGTTTCAGTAGATATATGATTGTTATTGTGTTAGGGGACAAGCACCAGAATTTCGATGATTGAATTGACTTTTTGTTTTTTGTTTCTTTTATGTTCTGTTTGTGATAATTGCATACTTATGTGATTATATGGCATTGGGAGAAAACGGGATGGAATTGAGTTCAGTTAGATATGTTATGCCATTCACTGTTCTTTTGACAACAACTCAGTACCCACCAGTGTGAAGTAAATATGTAATCGTATTTTAGGTACCAAATGAATTGGCTTCCGAGCAATACGGCAACGCTTGAGCGTCATGGTGGAATGAGTCGTCATCATCATCATCATCACCAGCAACATAACAGCGGCAATTTGCTGATGCCCGCAGTTCCGCCTCCACAGAATCTCAACGAACGAGAATATCGCGAACAAGCAATTCCGGGCGGCCATGAGTCCTACTCTAAACATGTCATGTCGAACAGCGGCACTCGCGCGGGTCCTGATCCCCATTCAACAACATTCTTCAAGTTAGTTTTCAATGCAATGATAACGGTGTGTAGTCGGTCAACAAAAACTTACAGTCTATACGTGTAATTTAACTGGTATAAAAAATATGCCAAACGAACGAGAATATCGCGAACAAGCAATTCCGGGCGGCCATGAGTCCTACTCTAAACATGTCATGTCGAACAGCGGCACTCGCGCGGGTCCTGATCCCCATTCAACAACATTCTTCAAGTTAGTTTTCAATGCAATGATAACGGTGTGTAGTCGGTCAATAAAAAACTTACAGTCTATACGTGTAGATTTAATGGTATAAAAAATATGCCAAACGAACGAGAATATCGCGAACAAGCAATTCCGGGCGGCCATGAGTCCTACTCTAAACATGTCATGTCGAACAGCGGCACTCGCGCGGGTCCTGATCCCCATTCAACAACATTCTTCAAGTTAGTTTTCAATGCAATGATAACGGTGTGTAGTCAGTCAACAAAAACTTACAGTCTATACGTGTAATTTAACTGGTATAAAAAATATGCCATAACACAATGACGCAAGTTAGTCGGCAGCACGTCTTGCCACGAATTCAGAAATTAGTATAAACGGCTGGGTAGATTCTTGTTCCTTTTCGTTGTATCGTAATCGCCGAAGTCGTCATAGCCCAACGTAAAGACTTCTGAATGCATGTGAACCCAAGAAATCACTATTGTTTCGCTGCTATACGCTGTTATAGCATTCGGAAACCTCAAATCACGTTTAAAGTCTAGAAAAAATAGAGTTGGCAGAATGTGTTTCATCGGCCATGTTTAAACTAATGTTATAGCGCCAGCGCACTGATCTAAATAGTTTTATGCTTGCCCTCTTTCAGAGCATTTCGAACATTCTGAGATATATTGTTTCGCTGCTATACGCTGTTAGCATTCGGAAACCTCAAATCACGTTTAAAGTCTAGAAAAAATAGAGTTGGCAGAATGTGTTTCATCGGCCATGTTTAAACTAATATTATAGCGCCAGCGCACTGATCTAAATAGTTTTATGCTTGCCCTCTTTCAGAGCATTTCGAACATTCTGAGATATATATAGGTGCTACTAGATGCACCAGTATGAATCTTCGAATTGATTCTTTTTTAGTTTTCAATATTTTGGTTTTATGAAAATTAATCTTGTTATAAAATTGCATAATATAATTTATGGAACGTTTTCTGCTGCTTTATTGCAAGCGGTCATAAGTGCTATTAGCGTAACCAGAAACATTCTCTTTTGTTTCGAATAGCGACGGTAAGCATGAATTCAAAAGAAATACGATAAATTTATTTAATAATAATGACAAACGATAATTTTCTCAATTTTTTCATTTGGTAACTACAATCTGCGAGTGATGACTCGTCGCCGATAGCCATTTTCAAAACATATTTTGCATAGACATCATGCTTACCTTAACATTTGTGGTATAGCCGTAAAAAAGATTGTAGTATCGATGTTGAATTAATGTCTGCATGCACCTAGGATACGCACCCAACGGTATTGATATATTTCCTGTTACCAGATTAAAAATTACGTTGTATTTTATACGATATTATAATACTGATGGTTATTATTTAGTTATCATTGTAACCAAAACAAATTTTCCTTTACTATCGATTAGTAGATTCTTTTTTCAGCGACGGAAAGCAAGAATTCAGCTACAAGAAAGGTAAGTACATGTAGTACAATAGTTTATTTTATTAGTTTTAGCACTAATCAGAGCTGTACTACCGCTAGCCGCGCATTCATATATTTCTATGCACGGTTGTACAGTTTGATCGTTCAAACTCGTGCTATCGCACTCGTTTGGACTGTACGTTGAAATGTGCGAACTCACGGTAAGTTATATTACAAGTCAGTTGTAGCGTATCCAGCAACGATTTGTACGCATTCAAACTAATGCTGTAGCATTTGTTGAACTCATCATTATCGTGAGAGCTCGTACAAATCTTTGAACGCCCGTTGACTGTACTACAACGATTACATAGATTATACATCTTGCTTGTAAGCTATGTCATTATCGGATAAGAGGGAGACGGTGTTTGGGTTCCCTAGTTCTTAGTCTAGCCTCAAGATGTAGACATGTAAACCCCAATTATTTAGCCTTTTCTACTCTAAATGATACTAATCAAGCTAATTTTGGTTAGTGCGGTGTAGACACTTTTTGATATAGATTTTCTATCCTGGATGTAATAACGAGGCATTTTAGCAAGTAAGCTATGTACAATAGTTAAGGCATTATTACAGCTCAGTATTCTTGGGAGGATGGGTATAGTAAATCGTGCAACCGTTGTACGGTTATGTGCACGCTGGTTACTCTGAGTTTACATATATCACCAATTTGCTAGGTTTCGGAAGGATCCGCCTACGTATACGTCCCTCAGTCAAATATCTCTATAAATAGATAATTGATAAACATGGAAAATTTTTGGGGCTGACGCCAGACATATTTATAAATATACATGCATGATTGACCTACATGGCGTATATCTGAGGGGACGACTTATATGGCCGTCACCCAGGCATATTTCCGAGGGGGCGTCCATCCCAACGCCCTCTCCCGCTAGGTGTTTGCGAAATCGATTTCAAAATTCCAAGTTGACGACCGCTAACATAGTTTTTGGTCGCACCATTTAATGTAGGTTCTTGTTAGTAGTCGGTTATTGACAGTGATATTGCCTCGACAATTGTTAACTACTGCGGTAGGCGATATATCAACTATATTATATATTATTTATATATATGTTAGCATTAATACAAGCTCATGACTCAGCCAGTAATATAAAGACGCGATTACACTCACTCGCTCATTAAAAAATATAATAGTTTTGTTTGAGGTATGAATAACGTGCCATATGGTGCAAATTAATATCGCTATCTATTATTTTACGAACATAAATTATTTTTCCACAAGTGCAATATAGTATGCTCAAAAATTTAATCATTTGGCAGACAATATACTTAATCGGTTGTGTATAAGAATAGACTTAATAATATTAGAAGTCGATTTCGTAGTTTTATTTACTGCTACCACGGGCAAGATGCAAAGTTTAAAGGAAAAACGGTATAATTATTTTATTAGTTTGTTTATAGATAGGACATCTTCAGGAAACTTATTTGTTCACAAGTTTGGTCAATACTTTTTTGTCGCTTTGCAGAATATTAAAAAGTTCGTTGTATCGGTATAAAATATTACGGTATAACAGCCGGAAAAGCGTGAAACGAGTATCGCAAGATGACAAAATTTGATGTTAACTTGCGTTCCAGTGCTAAGTTTAGGCTTAGGCTTAGTGTTAGGCATGGACTTGTTTAGGTTTAGTCTTTGACTTGGAAGAATTTATACAATCACCCTATATGAAAACTTTGATATGATCCGAAATATTTACATTGCAATGGTTTTTAAAAATATTATTTCTTTTTATTTTTAGAAACTGTTGGTAATCGACGCCGATGAACGGATCGGTGATATTGTTGTAGAATTCGTAGAATGATTGTAGTAGAAAATGAATGTTTATTTTGAATTAAAAATTATTTTACTGGCAATCCATTTGTAAATCCAAAGGTGTTGTAAATATATACTATAAACAAGAATGTGTAAGAGACTAATTCATCACTTAAACACTCTTGGCATAAGCAACATAGCCAAAATAGCATAATTTAAAAATAAATCGAAAAGTTGTTGAACTATTTTTAATATACTAAAATACACTATACAACAATGCTGTTTCTTATACGGTTAATTTTGGGTGAAGCAACAACATATCCAAGAATTCACAACGTAAGAGTATGACATTAATCTGCTCTTTAAGGTTGCCCGTATTAGACATCACGAGCGTTTATTACTTTTGGTGGGGATGAGGGAGGTCGTGTCAAAACAGATTGAGCATCAAAATTGTGTATGGTAGTTGGTCGGACTACTCCGGTTTTAGAGGGGTTAGTTTAGACCGATTACATTTATCTACAAGAGCGGCGCAGAGCAAGTTTAGCTGGAAAGCATAAGTGCCTTGTAGCGATGGATTCAACATTCTGATGTGACGGTTGCAAGATGAAAAAGTTCTTTTGCCCACCCCTCCCGTGGCGACGCCTTTGGTTATATTACCGATGCCATGGAAAACTAGTGGTTCGAGCTATCACTGACAAACCTGGGTGTCAATCAGGATTACCCAAAAAAAATCAGAAGGTAAACCAAATACAGTTGTCCACAGGCACAAAAGCGTCGCCGAAAACGATTTGATGGGGAGCATAAACGAGTGTTAAGGGTGAGCTCCATAAATCGATGTGACGGTTCCCAGGCTAAAAATTGTTTTCACATTTGGAAACTGGAAGGCACCCACCGAAACCGGAGGCACCAAGCCCTCTGCCCCCTACTTGTCCAGCCGATCCAATAAAAAACTGAGGGTTCGAATTCTCTTGAAAACTGGTAGTCAACGCGTTTAACCTACAGAATCTGATATGTTTAACGGAGCAACAGTAGATGGGAAAGTGCGAACCACTTTTCTTACGCATTCTTAATGACTCTAAGCATAATTTAACGGTAAAACAGAATAGTATGGTAAAAAGTATCGCAAAAACATTTAATTCTGTGTTAAAAAAGCGTTTAGCCGTTGCTAACTCAGTTGATCTTCAGATTTCGATATTCGGTATGTAGCCAGTATGAAAGTTTAACGAGAGACATTGAAGCAGATGTAAAGTCGAAGTGGATAATTCACTTGGCGAGACTAACGAACATGCTGCCACAGTTTGGGTAATATTTCTGACCCTGTTAACTAACTATTTTAATTTTTATGTGACTGAACATTATTATCTGTATATCGTTATCTAAATAATAGAACTGATTCTAACATTACGTGTAAGGAAATACCAAAGCCAGGCTGGATTGCAAGCTGTCATGTTAGCACAGGACGCAGATATATTTTACAATAACAACGTGACATTGCCATGATTTTACGATAGGGGAATAATTTTTGCCTAAGTAGTTATCTAGCGAGCACTGTTCGCCACAAACAAGTTATTTTGACCAGAAAGTTTTTTATATATTGGCCCTATGTAACTGCAGGCACAGTCATCGACAAAAAATTAATCGGTAAACTGTTCTTCGGCAAAAGGTATGCGGCACTTCGTGAAACAGTTAAGTCCCAAAATTTCTCCCAATCCCCGACTTTAAAGAAACATGTGCGCAAAGGGCGTCAAATTAATTTTTTATATTGTTTACTTACGCTTCAACTTGTGATTATTTTAGCCCACTAGCATTCCCGGCTATGTCCTTGAAATCATATATTTACATAATGTACAAAGTCCGTAGTGCCTACATTGACCTTTGCGCATTAGTGTAAATTTATTTTTACTGTCAATATGAGCTATTTGTATACAAAGCGGAGATTCTGCACAAAACGTTTACGATGCCTTTAAAGGCTAAGAGCGAATTTTTGTCAATACTGGTTTTATAATAAACAATATCTATTTCTAGTACAACTGTACTCCATGCTTAAATATTCAAACTTTATAATTACTGTGCGATGATATTAACTATCAATATATTATATATTTAAAGCCATGCAATAGAAGTTTGGAACTCATGACATCTATATTGCAAGTTAGTTATAGCATAGACTAGTGCTATCGCTTTCGTTTGAAAGAGTTACCGAGCGTACTGATAATATTAAAGCCATGCATCAAAATGTTTAACGCACGCTTAGCTAAATTAGCTGTATTACAAGTTAGTTGTAGTATAGCCAGGCTTGCGCTAAGTGATTTGTATGCAAGCTTGTGTTATTTAACACTTTCAAACTCGTGCTGACGCACTCATCTTAACTCTTTATAACAGTGCCTAAAAATCTCTTAACGGCCGATGACTGTGCTACCGCTATTACTTGGAACGTCGATTATATAGTTAAAGCGGTGCGTTGAAATGTCTACTCGCAGTTAGCTACGGTTAGCTATATTACAAGTCAATTGCAGCTTAACTAGTCGTGCGTTCAAAGATTTATGCGCACTGTTGGTTTTTTTGAGCCCATCACGACTGTGCGTGCAAAGGTTTGAACTAATGTTGGCAATGCTGCAACTATTGCATAAACTTTCGAAAAATAATAAAAGCCTTTTGTTCGAACAACATCTAATCAAATTGTTTAATATGCGTATGATTTCATATGAGCGTAGGTCAAAGAAAGTGCAATCTATTTGCATTCAGCTATCTGATTTTATTATAATATTTATTGTAAACAACAGGAAATTCAAGCACAGTATTGAAATGTTTTTGCTACATATTTTTGTCTAAAAATATGTTAACGCCAACATTGCTTGTAACCGTATAATTATATTAAGAATGTGCCATTCATGTTCTATAACGGTAACAAATAGAATATTTAACTAGTTTAAAACTTTTATGAATGCTAGTTAATTATGAAAAACGTACATTACTCATTACTTTTCTCTATTCTATATCAATTATACTTATGAAAATGTACGATTTGCACTTATACACAAAAGCATCAAAAATTTTATTTTGAATACTTTAAATTTAGAACTTTATGTCAACAGCAACTATTTTCCCCATATGTTTGTATATATTATTTTACATAGTTCACTCTATTGGTCGTGTAGAATGTAATTGACAATACGAAAAAGTACTGCTATGAAATTTTTCGAGAAAATATTCAACATATTTGGCTTAGAATGATGTCTCTACGACAACAACAATCACTTTACACTAAGAAATTACACTGCCAGCTGAAGGATCAACGTAACGGAGATCACTCCGGCATTAAAAACGTCATAGTGAGCAGGGTCATGGGGAATGTCTTATCAGTGGTCGTTAGCTGATAGTGGAAAAGAAAACATGATATTGTAAAAGTTAAAATATTTTAGAGTGATACAATATATATTCTTGGTAAAGTTGAAACACAAATGGGACAGAAATGCCTACATCTGAGTTATACGGTTTCTGTTGTACTTAAGGACATTTTCCAAACCTGGATTTTTAAATGCATTTTAAACGTTTTAAAGATTTGCAGCATTTGCAGCGATGACAGCAGACAGGAAAAATATAAAGAAACGCTAATTTAAGACGGAAATCGCTAATCCAAAACCGTAGTGTTTAGATCCGGATGTTGAGTTTTATTATACTACTTACACTTTATTGCATATATATTTTGTTTGCCTGTTCTAAATTTATAACTTTATTGTTTCATTATTAATATGTAATGTACGATATTATGTGTACTGTTGATTATTAAGTTAAAGATTACCTTGCCATGTTGCGCGAAAATATTTGATTCCGGAGTTCTAGCCATATAGACAAATATTGCTGAATTTATATTTATTGAATTAATCTTTAAAGCACCGGCCAAGGCATACCTCAGGCAAAACAGGCACCCATAAAAAGATTTCTCCGTTGTACTAAATAAACCTTCATGTTTATATATGCTGAAAATTGCTTCGCGTTTAGTTAGTGTCATACCAATTAAAGAACTAAGCTATATTTACGACCGTAAGTTTTTGTACGTGACTGAGACGAGGAGTACTTTCGAAAGGCGGACTCCCAATTTTTCCATAGCGGCACCCCGCTTTTACTACACCTTGATTCGTGGTTTAAAATATTATTAAGCAGCTGATTACGTACGATTAATTTGAACAGTAATCACTCTTTCCGAAATATACGACCAACTCTGAAGGTTTATACATACGTATCCAATTGTATATGCTGTGCTTGTTTTGTGCAATTAACAAGCAGTTTCTTGTATTTACGACAATAAGTTTTTGTACGTGACTGAGACGAGGAGTAGTTTCGAAAGGCGGACTCACAATTTTTCCATAGCGGCACACCGCTTTTACTACACCTTGATTCGTGGTTTAAAATATTATTAAGCAGCTGATTACATACGATTAATTCGAACAGTAATCACTCTTTCCGAAATATACGACCAACTCTGAAGGTTTATACATACGTATTCAATTGTATATGCTGTGCTTCTTTTGTGCAATTAACAAGCAGTTTCTTGTATTTACGACCATAAGTTTTTGTACGTGACTGAGACGAGGAGTACTTTCGAAAGGCGGACTCCCAATTTTTCCATAGCGGCATACCGCTTTTACTACACCTTGATTCGTGGTTTAAAATATTATTAAGCAGCTGATTACGTACGATTAATTTGAACAGTAATCACTCTTTCCGAAATATACGACCAACTCTGAAGGTTTATACATACGTATTCAATTGTATATGCTGTGCTTCTTTTGTGCAATTAACAAGCAGTTTCTTGGGCTTACATATTCAAACCTTTTGATATCTAGGCTCCTCCATTTACACTCTTAGACTATTCCAGTAAATAGCTCCGACTGATAAATGAAAATAAAATAAGGTGCCGACCACATGTAAATAAATTACGATCAAATTGATATTTTCTATTCTATTATGGATTTTAAATGCAAAATGCCTATTCAGTTTACAATTTTGTAGTTTCATTTTGTAGCTTTTGTGCCTATTTCATTATTTTAAGGATATATAATAATTGTAGCTAATTTTTAATATTAATTTGTTTTTATTAAATTTTATTAAAATTTCTGTGCAATTATTTCGTGCGATCAGGAATAAATTAGCGGATTTTATATCCTTCACCTTGTTTCACAGTGGATGGCTATTGCTAAATAACTGTATTAAGGTAGGATTAACTTGCTAGAAAACGCGACTGAATATGCACGAGTAAAGTAAACATACGTATTATGAAATTTGTATGACGGAACATTTATATCATTTTCCAGCATTAAAAAATACCTACTGTGTTTACTAACATTTGCTCTAATGTATATGTATTTGTGCTGAATTTCCTGTAAAATCTTAAATTTTGTTTTGATTTAGGGGTTCCGGGAATTTCATAAAAAGGGGTTCCCTAACGCAGAAATTAAAACTTATGTTTGAGAGCCAATTTTACAGTTCCAAGAATTCACAACACGGTTGGCGACGATTATATTAAAACATAACGGGGTAAGGAGATTTCAGAACTAGGTTTCTTTTGGGTTCCAAGAAATCGGGTTTATAAAGTTTATTATTAAGAGGTTGCACAGTTATATCCAGGCCTCAGTCGGCCTCAGAAGCTGTGCAATCAAGGTGAGTACGATTCAGCCGTTTATTTGTTTAACGTGTGTAAAGTTTGAAACTTTTTGTAGTGTAGAAATAAAAAGTCTGCATACTTGTGACACACTAAGGCCTTAGGAATAAGCTCATAAAGTAAATATTCTTCGGTGGTCGCATTGTTGTAGTTCGTGTGTAATCTACGGTGGAACTAAACACCCCTAGGACCACGTAGGTTACAGATGGTCGCCCCTCTGCGATTTTTCGATCAAAGGAAGGCTTATATAAGGCGGCCATTGCAGTCACAAATCAGGCTGATCCTGTTTTCGCCCTTTCTATCAAATAATAGATGGTTCAAAAATAGGGCCGCCCGTTGCACTCGTTATACCGCTCCTCCCGAGGAGGGTGTGGGCTCTCCCCGATAGGGGCCCTAACCTTGTATGGCGCCTCTTATATTGTGAGAGCGCTTTTGGTACAAAAATTTATATGCTATATATCCTGCCGTGACCTCTATATCGCCACGACATTCTTCTGCCAGGAAGATAAATATATCCAGCTGAAGCAACAACATTCTTGTCGTGTCAGTTCAAGCATTGTTATTTACACTTGACACTGGAGCAATTATTAACTGATAATTAATTTACGTCGTAAGAGCTATTTATCGCCGCTTGCCATATTGAAGTTATTTTTTGTCGGTGACTTGACAGCTACGATCGTTTGTTGCTTTAAGAACTTCAATAACAAGTATGGTTTCATATTTCTATCTATATTCCGTTGTCGGCGAGCGTGGCTCAATTGGTTGTTTGTCGGTCGGTAACTATCTACACGCAGTTCATTATAGATTCATTGGCTTATTAATATATTTGTGCGTAGGTATACAATCCAAAGCAATTCCGATAAATCATGTTTAAATACAAATATTCATTAGGGCAATTTTTATTTGTAAACGTTATTAAGAACAACTTCAGCTGTCACTATGTGCTATTATAATTTCAAAGGCCGCTTTGCTAATTTGTATTGTGTCATAAAAAATGTCATAAAGCAGCGAATCGTTTAATTTAAGTTGCTACTCTCGTAGTTACAGATTTCGTTCTTAATAACGCAGCACATGCCATAAAATGTGTGCTTGAACAAGCCCGTTCAGTACTAGCTCAAGTTACATAAGCATGTCTCTATTCGCTTACGTAACTAAGATTCCTGTCTGATTACCGTTCATTGTAGCTGACTTGTACTATAAAACACTAGCTGAGATACCCGGCGGCGCCTGGGCGTGGAAAACTTTTGAGCCATAGTAACCTGGCGAATTGGAAGGCATTACCTATGTGAGTTTTGCCTAGATTATATTCAAGGTTCGAAATGTGCGAATTTGCTAAACTCAATGAACTTAATAAACAACTTTGCTCAGGGTTCATTCAGAAGAACGGAATAACTTTGGCTGTCGTCTGTAATCAAGCCGTAAGTCGTTCTCATCATTGTGAACCAATACCCGGCTTTCATTCAGTCGACATTATAGAGAACTTACATACAGACAGACCATATGAACTCTGGTTTTTTCTAAAAGCACGCAAAAATCATTCGCTTAATACACACATTATGACCTCTTGACAGGTGACAATTTTGTTACACAGGACTGTAAAAAATGTTTGTTGTTTTTTCAATATTACATTTTCTCGCACGTCCCTCGGTAAATATAATGTCCGAATGTAGTTCATGCGGTATAATGTGAGATTCGGCCAGCTCAACCACGCTTGTGATTTGAGATTTAAAGCAATGTTCTCAGCTCAGCCAACTATGCGATGGATTTGCCAAAGGCATTTATGAGCTGAAGTGCCAATGTCGAACCCACGTCCTCGCATCGACGGAAAAGACCGGACGGTATGCGATTTCGGCGCAACGTAAAACTAGTGAAGCTCGCTTGCGAGCCAGAATTGGAGTGGTGAGAACAATCCCCCGAAGCAGAAGTGTGAAAAATATTTGCCACACAATATTTTTGACGCTCGCAATGAGCTTGTCGGCCCAGAAAACCCCATATCCGACACAAAAACCAACAATAAACACACATTCAGGTGCTTTTCCCACGACTTGTCACCAATAATTTCGAAAACGGTATTTTTATGCCAAGTATGAATCAGAAGTGCAAAAAATATTTTCCCAACTATATTTTAACACTTACAATGAGTTTATCTGCCCAGAAAGCCCCTAAGACACTAAAAGCAACAAAAAACACACATTTAGGTGCATTTCCCACGCTTTTCACTAAATATGAAATTTGGCGCCAACTATAAGCTTATAGACTCCAGATTGGGAAGTAGTTGAAAAACTTGTTATATATCATTAGAAAGCCCTGGTAAAGCTACATAGAATAGGCCTATTAGTTTGCGGATACCTCGTGTACTTATTGAGAAAAGTCGCAAAAGCTGGAGGGGTTGCCCGAAAAATGGGCCAAAATGACGTCATTTTGCCCCATAACTTTTCTCACGGTAAAAAATTCCAAAATTGGGCTCCGTCACTAGACCTAAAACGACCATTGCGGTTCGAATGAGCATCAAAATCCGCCCAATCGTTATCGAGATCCAGGTGCGATACACAGACACACACACAGACAGGACCTCCTCAACCCCCCTCCAGAGCCAAAATTGAACATTCTCGTTCCAGCTTCGCTCGCTCATTCCGCTCGAATTCAATTAAATTAAGAAAAATTAAGTTGACACTTAGGTTTACCCGTGAATTATACAGTCAACTCATGTACAGTCATCTACCTACTCATGATAAAATGTTAGCCCAAATCTCCACCGAAAAAGAGCGTCTTGCATTTTGAAAAATAATTTCAAAGTATGTTGCACTGCGCCGAACAAACAATCGACGGATGTAGCATACGCGAATGGCTAAAAGAGAAAAGGATTTCGTGTGTTGATTATAAAAACAAAAAAATGAGTTTCGATTCAGTCGTAATAATTACACGCATCCGTACATTTTGACTACACAGCCTTTACACAAATCCTTATACAAACTGAATCTGTACTACACTGCTCATCATAAAATGTTTAGCCACCCAAAAGTAGGCGCGGCATTTTGAAACTATGTAGAAAAACTGTGTTGCAGTACGCTTGGCCGACGTTCGTACTTTCAGCTGGTAGCCACTGCTACACCAAATGCCCGAGAAACGTCAGCAGCGAAGGATAAAAACCGATCAAAGGGGGGTGTTACCTATCTTATTCACATAGCACAATACTCATTCTTTTCATTGCATTACACTATAACGCACTGACATCATGAAAAGCGATTAAGTAAAGAAAAAATGCTATACGTAACAAAGTGACTCACAATGTCTCTGGATCGACGCTTGGCGGCAGACGCCGCCGTGGATCGATCAAATCACAAAACGTTGCGTCATAAAGAGATAAGTGCTCGAATAAATAATGGCGTCTCTCGCATAATAATGATTGCGTGAAGGTTGAGTTTGTGAGTGACAGTAAGTATATAATTAAATAACTAAATAAACGCTACGCCACAGGCTAATTAAAAACGCTTGCATAGCAGTGGAATAGAACACGGTCCTCGGTGGAATATGACTTTTGCTGAAGCGTCGTCCACTGAACAACTGCGCTAATGTAGACGTCCAAAGGCGCAACAAATAACTCAGTACTTAAGCTAATACATAATTACCTAACGCCCAAACTACACCCCTGGGGTTTAAAAATATGTTTACAGCCTAAGTTGGACTTAGCTGATTCAGAATATATTCGGTGTATCTATAATACTTTTGACAGAGTTCAAAGACAAACATTCAGAGAAATCATAAACAGACGGAAATCCCTCTCCTCTTATATATATATATATATATAGATTGCTTAAGAAAAATAGTTTTCAACCTTCTAGAACAGAACTGAAACACAGGCATATTTTGATACTACCCTTACTTGTAATCAAAAACACAAATCACCGAAGAGTCAGGTTCATATTACTGTAAAACTAAGTATGAAAGTATATCCTAAATATGAAAGTGTCCTAAATATTGAAATTTGTAGTGAAGATTCTATCTCTTCCACTAAAATTAACAAAATTACTTACTTAGCTAGGTTCTTCTGTCATATATAATTTATACGTAAGTTATCTATATTGTGCTTTACTACGCCTACAATAAATGCCAAACCGACCCAATTCGTAATTATGCCTAACGTTGTATTATTTAAACTCTTCAACGTTCCATACGCACCCCGGGCAAGAATTTGAGTATATATACATTTCTGTTTTGTATTTTTTGTGTATACTTATTTATATTTTATTTATTTATTTTTATTTATAACCTATTTATATATTTTTGCATAGACCTATACATAGAACAATACCGGATGTTTGTTAAATAGATATTGACATATATACAGTGCTAAGACATAACTGACATTCGTCATACTACAGTATACTAATGAACATGGTACCATGAAAAATGTTTTCCAAGTACTTGTGCAATTGTACTTCTTCAATAAACCGGTTATATTTCAGGTTACAACTGAGGTTATTGACAAGAACCCTAAACCAACCAATTCAAAAACAGCCTAAGTTTGTCTATAAATATGTTAAAAATAGAGAACCATTATGTGTTACGTAAAACACTTTAATCCCGTAATTCCCGTCTGCAATGATCATCTATACCATTCGTTGCGATGTTTACAAAGGATATAGAAAAGATTTGAGTATGTTTTGTCCATAAACATGTTTAAAATATAGAACGATTATGTGTTATGTCAACACATTAATCCCGTAATTCCCGTCTGCAATGACTACCCAGACCATGTGTCGATATGTTTGCAAAGGATATCGAAACGATTTGAGTATGTTTTGTCCATAAACATGTTTAAAATAGAAAACTATTATGTGTTACGTAAAACACCTCAATCCCATTATTCCCATTTGCAATGACTAGGTAGACCATTCGTTGCGATGTTTACAAAGCAAATAGAAAAGATTTGAGTGTGTTTTGTTCATAAACTTATTTAAAATAGAGAACGATTATGTGTTACGTAAAACACCTCAATCCCGTAATTCCCGTCTCCAATGATTACCTAGACTATGCGTTCCGATGTTTACACAGAATGTAAAAAGATTTGGTTATGTTTTGCAAGACAAAGGATTTTTATGTTTCTTTCGGCGGACAAAAGATGAAATTATGAACTAGCTTATGAATTCCACGTAATGCAATACACGCTGAAAAAATAAGCTCAAACCAATCTAGCCATTGCATATTCCCAGTCTCTAATAGTTGAACGCACTCTAGATTCTGTCGTAAATTTTGACGGTTCGATAATAGAATTCTTCAGAAGTAACGATTTCTGAAGTGTTACCATACAGCTACATATGTGACTTCACAGAAGTTGTGAGCAAGCATTTTTTGTATTATGATGTCCCATGCCTGTACCATAAAGATAAGCAGAAATACGCAGTCGTGTTATTCAATACGTCCAATGCCTAAGTCTTCCGTCAGTATCTTACCGAACTGACATGAATACCGCGGAACTATAAGAGGATTCAGATGAACAGGATACACAAACATGGATGTGAAATCATAGCTCGTATCACAATTGACTATAAACGCGACAGTCCAAACACCCAATTCCCAATAAAATATAGTATACCGTTGCCAGAAAAACACCACTTTTATCCTGATTTCTTGTCTAATGTCTACGTAATTATTGTAATTGATTGTCTCTTTTTTGTATCCCGCCAGTGGGATGTGGACGAGATATAGCATTGAAAACCTTGTTATTTCCTGCGCTGTCGGCGCCCTTTAAGCATACATATTTACAGCTGTAGCAAGTCGATGAACGCTCATGTTAGAACGTCATAATAGCAAAAACCAATAAATATAATAGCATAACTACTCTCGATATATATCTATAATGACGCCACAGAAGCAGCTATGAAATTGGCACATGCGTTGATCTAGAATAAAATATTGATATAGCAATATATACGTAACTGAACGAAGTAGATGCACATATAAGTTCAACAGGGATTGACGATGAAACGCGTTCTAGTATATTAGTTGATAATTTTATAAAAGTTATATTCGAATAAGACCTAGAGCTAATTTGATCTGTTTATAGATGCAGTAATGTTGGTATTTTAAAAAATACCCTAGGTTCAACAGGGATTGACGATGAAACGCGTTCTAGTATATTAGTTGATAATTTTGCAAAAGTTTGTGTTATATTCGAATAAGACAAAGAGCTAATTTGATCTGTTTATAGATGCTGTAATGTTGGTATTTTGAAAAATACCCTAGGTTCAACAGGGATTGACGATGAAACGCGTTCTAGTATATTAGTTGATAATTTTGCAAAAGTTTGTGTTATATTCGAATAAGACCCAGAGCTAATTTGATCTGTTTATAGATGCTGTAATGTTGGTATTTTTGAAAAATACCCTAGGTTTAACAGGGATTGACGATGAAACGCGTTCTAGTATATTAGTTGATAATTTTGCAAAAGTTTGTTATAGTCGAATAAGACCCAGAGCTAATTTTATCTGTTTATAGATTCTGTAATGTTGGTATTTTGAAAAATACCCTAGGTTTAACAGGGATTGACGATGAAACGCGTTCTAGTATATTAGTTGATAATTTTGCAAAAGTTTGTGTTATATTCGAATAAGACCCAGAGCTAATTTGATCTGTTTATAGATGCTGTAATGTTGGTATTTTGAAAAATACCCTAGGTTTAACAGGGATTGACGATGAAACGCGTTCTAGTATATTAGTTGATAATTTTGCAAAAGTTTGTGTTATATTCGAATAAGACCCAGAGCTAATTTGATCTGTTTATAGATGCTGTAATGTTGGTATTTTGAAAAATACCCTAGGTTTAACAGGGATTGACGATGAAACGCGTTCTAGTATATTAGTTGATAATTTTACAAAAGTTTATGTTATACTCGAATAAGACCCAGAGCTAATTTTATCTGTTTATATATGCTGTAATGTTGGTATTTTGAAAAATACCCTAGGTTTAACAGGGATTGACGATGAAACGCGTTCTAGTATATTAGTTGATAATTTTGCAAAAGTTTGTGTTATATTCGAATAAGACCCAGAGCTAATTTGATTTGTTTATAGATGCTGTAATGTTGGTATTTTGAAAAATACCCTAGGTTTAACAGGGATTGACGATGAAACGCGTTCTAGTATATTAGTTGATAATTTTGCAAAAGTTTATGTTATACTCGAATAAGACCCAGAGCTAATTTTATCTGTTTATAGATTCTGTAATGTTGGTATTTTGAAAAATACCCTAGGTTTAACAGGGATTGACGACGAAATGCGTTCTAATATATTAGTTGATAATTTTGCAAAAGTAAATTATATTCGAATAAGACCCAGAGCTAATTTGATCTGTTTATAGATTCTGTAATGTTGGTATTTTGAAAAATACCCTAGGTTTAACAGGGATTGACGATGAAACGCGTTCTAGTATATTAGTTGATAATTTTGCAAAAGTTTGTGTTATATTCGAATAAGACCCAGAGCTAATTTGATCTGCTTATAGATGCTGTAATGTTGGTATTTTGAAAAATACCCTAGGTTTAACAGGGATTGACGATGAAATGCGTTCTAATATATTAGTTAATAATTTTGCAAAAGTTTGTTATATTCGAATAAGAACCAGAGCTAATTTGATCTGTTTATAGATTCTGTAATGTTGGTATTTTGAAAAATACCCTAGGTTTAACAGGGATTGACGATGAAACGCGTTCTAGTATATTAGTTGATAATTTTTGCAAAAGTTTGTGTTATATTCGAATAAGACCCAGAGCTAATTTGATCTGTTTATAGATGCAGTAATGTTGGTATTTTGAAAAATACCCTAGGTTTAACAGGGATTGACGATGAAACGCGTTCTAGTATATTAGTTGATAATTTTGCAAAAGTTTGTGTTATATTCGAATAAGACCCAGAGCTAATTTGATCTGTTTATAGATGCTGTAATGTTGGTATTTTGAAAAATACCCTAGGTTTAACAGGGATTGACGATGAAACGCGTTCTAGTATATTAGTTGATAATTTTACAAAAGTTTATGTTATACTCGAATAAGACCCAGAGCTAATTTGATCTGTTTATAGAAGCTGTAATGTTGGTATTTTGAAAAATACCCTAGGTTTAACAGGGATTGACGATGAAACGCGTTCTAGTATATTAGTTGATAATTTTGCAAATGTTTGTGTTATATTCGAATAAGACCCAGAGCTAATTTGATTTGTTTATAGATGCTGTAATATTGGTATTTTGAAAAATACCCTAGGTTTAACAGGGATTGACGATGAAACGCGTTCTAGTATATTAGTTGATAATTTTGCAAAAGTTTGTGTTATACTCGAATAAGACCCAGAGCTAATTTGATCTGTTTATAGATGCTGTAATGTTGGTATTTTTGAAAAATACCCTAGGTTTAACAGGGATTGACGATGAAACGCGTTCTAGTATATTAGTTGATAATTTTGCAAAAGTTTGTGTTATATTCGAATAAGACCCAGAGCTAATTTGATCTGTTTATAGATGCTGTAATGTTGGTATTTTGAAAAATACCCTAGGTTTAACAGGGATTGACGATGAAACGCGTTCTAGTATATTAGTTGATAATTTTGCAAAAAGTTTATGTTATACTCGAATAAGACCAAGAGCTAAGTTGATCTGTTTATAGGTGCTGTAATGTTGGTATTTTGAAAAATACCCTAGGTTCAACAGGGATTGACGATGAAACGCGCTCTAGTATATTAGTTGATAATTTTGCAAAAGTTTGTGTTATATTCGAATAAGACCCAGAGCTAATTTGATCTGTTTATAGATGCTGTAATGTTGGTATTTTTGAAAAATACCCTAGGTTTAACAGGGATTGACGATGAAACGCGTTCTAGTATATTAGTTGATAATTTTTGCAAAAGTTTGTGTTATATTCGAATAAGACCCAGAGCTAATTTGATCTGTTTATAGATGCTGTAATGTTGGTATTTTGAAAAATACCCTAGGTTCAACAGGGATTGACGATGAAACGCGTTCTAGTATATTAGTTGATAATTTTGCAAAAGTTTGTGTTATATTCGAATAAGACCCAGAGCTAATTTGATCTGTTTATAGATGCTGTAATGTTGGTATTTTGAAAAAT
>JASANE010021424.1:0-113269 GCA_030248225.1 Trileptium ribeirensis
CACAAAATGTGATACATAAAATAGAATGTGATACATATAATGAGACCACAGACACACACACATAGCTTCGACGGTTTTTGTGTATTTTGGGCCTCTTGGACCGTCAAAACTCATTTTAGCCAAAACCCTGGCACCTAACAATAACGGTACATCATCTGTAGCTATATATTGAGGCTGCATTTCTATGGAAAATGGACCCAATATAATGCCCATATAGCTCCAGCGCTTCAGGTTCAGCAGATATTGTCATTTTCTTGTATTTTAGGTATCTTGGGCCCCTTTAAAGACCCCGTTTGGGCCCTAACCCGGAACGCAAGAGTGTAATTGTGAAAAAGCTTTATTTGACTTATAGAACCATAATTGTTGTACCATATGAACCTGACTTGGCTGAAATAACAGCCAAGATTATGTTTTATCAGACCATCGTTACCTGACAAGAGCCCTTCGACCCACATACTACCCTAAAAGAGGTCCAATCCGGTTTCCCGTCTAACTGAAAAGCACAAATATAGATTTTAAGCTTTCGAATAAATTACGGTGCGATCATAGCCGGCGCAGACAAAGTTGATGTTATATGTGTCACCCCCAAAAGACCAGAAACGGACGCTGTCGAAAAGTACCTTTTATGCCAGTGAGAATTCTTTCGCAACGCTCGTTTCACTCTCTACTCAAAATTCATTAATGAAACCATTACGTTTATCGATGTAAATAACCTTAACAACCCACCTGACACGAAGCCCCCATTCTTAAATTCTATGCCGCTGGGACAATCTTACTGAAGGTAAATTGTCGGGAGGCTCCAAATGGCGAAAAAATCTCCAATTCGCATCGGTGTTATTAAGAATTTGGGCAAGAGCAAACAAACACAAAGCCTAGGTGTTTCAATTATCAGTTTCTTCATTGTGAATAGAATTAACAAAATGTTTGCGAAAATCCATCAATCCGGTGGCGATTTATGAGTGTCGTGTCAGAACTAAAAACACAATAGACAGAAACACACAATTTTGGTCAATTAAACGCTGATGTGGAAATCCCGTTTGCTATGCTCCGTCCGTTTCAATCATACTTACATTTCGCAGTGCAACTGTTATAGTATTGTTTTTTCTGGATGTCAAAGAAAACTGGTCACTGTACATAACTATAAAATGTATATACCATAGCTGCCCCAAAAATAGAAAACATTTAAACAGCGTAATTACATGTTTTACCTTTCAGCCAATCTGCTCCCTTACAAGGGCATGCAAAAGAACGAGAAAAAAGTTAGACCGTATTACCATTAGCAAGAGCAAAATTTTGTAAATGACTAACCTTTGCCGAGTTTCAGGCACTCCACATGTATTTGACGAGCAAGCTCACGCGTTGGTGAAACGCAAATCATCACAGGATGTTGCGGAAAACCTGGTTCAAAACCGAGTTCGCCGCGCGTAATCATGCTGTTGATAATGGGCAATAAGAAAGCCGCCTGCAAATGACAAATACATTGCATGAACCCCAACGAAGATGTATAGCAATACTTTACCTTCGACCAAGTTTTGCAAATATAGCATGCCCCATAAGTAATGCCCCAACTTCAAACTGTTGCTGAGACTAATATATTAAACTTATAACCCTCATATGTTCAGGAATTATAAGTTAGAAGTAGTTGAATCTATAAATTTTCCACTGAGGGCTCCAGTGGGAAAGATTGCCAAAATTTGTTTTGTTCAGGTTCTGTCACGCACAACTCATCTTCGGGTGGATGGATTTCGATACATTTTATTTGATAGCAAAAGTGATGAGGATGTGCCCTTTAGCTGAACGCGAACACCTCCGACTCCATGTTCGAGTTCAAAATGACAAAACCGTTTTTAAGGGTTCTTTTTACATTCTGGCCATAAGGGTACTAGTCTTTCGCATCCCATATCTAGCAACATAGACTTCGAATAACCAGCTCACGGAGACCTACAACTTTGCTCACCAAAACTCTTTTGTGCTATCACGCCAGGGTCGTTGTGAGTCTGAATACGATTCATCGACCCTTTACCGGAAATACATAATATTTGTCAAATTTCGGCATGTTACTACGTGTTTTTACTTTACCACGAATGCCATAGGTTATCAAGCACACAGAATACAATGGCTTTGCAAACTAGAGTCCAAGAGTTTTACGATCAACGTACCTCATCATTCAATCAATTCAGAATTACAAACGTTTTAGTGTAGTATAAACATCAAATACATAGCCTGTTACATGAGATTACACAAAATGAGCATTTGAATTAACCACGCTCGTTCAGTTTCACCCGCGCGTGCGAGATAAAACTTTAGACGTTTTCAATCTAACGAAAACGCACAAACAAATTTAAATAATGAATTTTAGAATCAAGCTATCTGGAGTTGGAAACACATTTCGTGCTTACTATATTGTGAGGATATTTTGGCAAACTTGTTTAAATCTGTGGTAGAAATTCTTCTGAAAAATTTTCGACACACCCTTCTAACTATCGAAATATTCGACTTAATTTAACAAAATTAAGATGTGTTGAGTGACTCCAGCGTTTTGTAGGCAGATATCCACGACCAAGAAATCTAGAAGTTATTATACTATGTTTAGCTTAAGAAACGGATCTGATTCGTTATTTGCAAGTTTTATAACACAGATCCAATAACGAACGTTTGTTAAAATATCAAAAGATAATTTTGATATTTTAAACAAAACTTTTGCATTATGTGAAGCCGAAGCGTGCCTCAAAAAATTAGTATAGTGCTGTCCGTACGTCAAGGCACAACGCATACCGTTTTCCCAGATCCTGTTTGCGCAACGCCCATTATATCTCTGTCGGCTGCAATCAATGGTATAGCGTGTTTTTGAATTGGCGTTGGACGCTTGTATCCAGATTTTTTGACATTGTTAATTAGGTCAGCTTCAAGCAGGACATCAGAACCATCCTCGAAATCCCTATAAAATATGGATAGTATAATCTGTGCAGTAGATATAGAAAACAAACATAAGGTATGTACTGTTAGTGAATTAACATAAATTGTGTTTCGGTGCATAATGAAAATTAACACTAAAACAGAATACAAACGGCATTTCCAGGAAGCGGTTAGAAATTTTAATAGAACCCACGATAGCACTTATATTTTAGCGATAATTATGCAGTAATATTTAGATTTCAAGTGACCACAGGATACAGTTTATTCCGGTTTAGTTCCACTAAAATTCGATCTTGTGCGATCAATATTAGTGACTCAACTCATTTAAATAGAAATTATTATGTTAAATATTATCGTCTGCGAATAATCAACCTAAAAGTCAGTTTGGAACAAGTCAGTGGATATGCTATATGTGAATATCACACAATACCGCACAAGTTGGAAAAAACTAACACCGGCAATAAGATTCCTATGCCCGAAAACCACCCAAGTGCAAGCTATTAACCCTCAGGACGTCACAATAAAATTAGGAATTTTGGCTCGATGAACCATCGGGACGCCATACCCCCATACCATGGAACCATGGCTCGCAGAGAAAAATCAACATTTTTGCAATGATTTTCCCATGGCCCAAAACACACAAAAGTAAAGCTTTTCAAAATTTCGAATTTTGGGTCCAGCAACCACGAGGGTGCAATACCTCAAAACCCATGAACCGGAGCCTTAATCGCAAAACAAAAAAGAGGCATCCGCATTTATCATTTTACTATAATAAAACCAACCGGAAAAAAACCAAGTTATATAAGATAAAAATAATTTTTCTTTCGTGAAAGATACTAAATCGGCCCCATGTTAACCTCTGACACCAAAGGGGCGCCATACCCTTGTACCCACAGAACCATGGATCGCAGAGTAAAACCAACACCGGCAATGAGTTTCCCATGCCCGAAAACCCCCAAGTTAAACTTTTCAGCCGCCCAAGACATCAGAACAAATTTTCTAATTTTGGGTCGATGAAGCATGAGGGTGCTATACCTCAAACCCCATAGCTCCAAAAACCGGAGAATTAATCGAAAAACAAAAAAACGGCATTTATCATTTTACTATGAAATAAAACCAACCAGAGAAAGAAATTGGAATGTTAAGATAAAAATAACCTTGCTTCCGTGAAGGGTACTAAAAACCCTCATTTTGACCTCTGACCTCGAACCATGGGGCGTCATACCCCCGTACCCATGGAACCATGAGTCATAGAACAAAACCACCACCGGCCATGAGTTTCCCATGCCCAAAACCCCCAGGTGAAACTTTTCAGCCGCCCAAGATATCAGAACAAATTTTCAAACTTTAGGTCGAAGAACCGTTAGGGCGCCATACCCCCGTACCTCAAACCATATAAATCCAGAACCGGAGGCTTAATCGAAAAACAAAAAAAATGCATCGGCATTTATCATTTTGCTATGAAATAAAACTAACCAAAGAAAAAAATTCGAAAGTTAAGATAAAAACAACATTGCTTCCGTGAAGGGTACTAAAATAGGGCAAAAAAACTCACATTTTGACTCCTTGCCCCGGAACCAGACCCCAAATCAAAAAAACGCTCGGGGATGTACACGGTAAATCGACTATGCCGGTTCGAATGAGCCCAAGATCATGAAAATCGGTAAGTCGTTCCCGAGTTATGGCCGATCACACACACAAAGAGGCGGAATTTAAAAGATTTCACCCCTGCAACGCACAATCTCCAATACGTTTCACTACGTTCTGATAACCGCATAGTCAACAGATTAAACCAGTAGATTGAAAGCGATTAAACCAATCATGGTTCGTTCGGAGAAAATAAACTGAGTAAGTTCAAAAAGTGAACACTGGTCATCGACGCGTTTGAATGAATCACCTCATCGTTTTCAGCAATTCCTAAAACCGTTATCTTCGCTAATAAAGAAATTTAAAATTTAGGTTGAAAACCACAAAATCGGCTTCTGCAAAATTGGGCCCCTGGCATTTTACGGCCGCTTGGAGTGCCCTGGCAAAACTTCCCCCGTAAAAAACCTGGTTGATACAAACAATTGACAAATTTTTTTTACAAAAATATCTTTCTCAAGTTAAAAATTTTATTAATTTCGGCAATAAATTGTAAAAAGTTTGTTTTTACCTTAATAAAGACATTCTGTAGCCATTTATTAAAAATTTTAGCGTTTTTGCTTAGTATATTTTTAATTTCTATCCCCACTTTAAGCCGAGTTCATACCCCCTGACAAAATACGGTGCCACCTCTTCCCACTCCGAACCAGCGGCGGGCGATTCATGCTATATGACAAATTTTCAGCGAATGGAGTTCACGTATCTTGGGCAGAGAGTGCCAAGAGTAATATTTACAAATTACATCATCGTTTTCAGCAACCTAGAAAACCTTTATCAGTGCAGATAACAACTCAAAGCATCCGATTAAAAACCTTTCAATCATGCATGGTTCCGTCGGGATTAGTCCCACGGCTACAACATGCCATGACTTGCCAAAAATATGCCCGTGCCGTCACAGATACGTTTGAATGAAGTCACAGTTTTCAACAAAGTCAAAAAACTTTACAATGGCCATATATTGTTTTATTTAATTTTCTCAAAACTCGCGTAGAGTGAAAGGGAACGTTCAGAACTTTAATAAACACAAAGTTTATTAAACACAAAGTAGATAAACTTCGCTTCTAACAAAAAGTATATATCTGATCCAGGCAATTACGAAGGGCACGCATGATTTGTTCAATAGAAAAACTTCATTCTGTTGCGTTGTCTGACTGAAACGGTGTTACACTAGGTCTCAAAATTAGAAAAGGTACATTCTTTAATAATAATCCACTATACTACAAGGGTGGGGTGCATATATGACAGCCGTATACGGTTCCACTATCAATTTTTAACCAATTCATATACAAAAGACCCATTGGAAATTACTTTTATGCTATATGGAAAAAATGGCCGGCCGAATGTACAATGCTCAGAAATACAATACTCGCCAAAAATGACTATAGCTTGCTGCAGATTCGCTTGACAGAAAATGTTTCAAAATTACATTTGCTTTAACTATTTCAAAATTTCGAGCAAGGCACTCGCTCGAGACTAGCTCGAAAAGCGACAGTCATTTCTGGAGACAACTGTATTGTCAGTGCGAAGGCATACAAACAACTACAGAATTATGCAAACACATTCTCCTTCCTCGCTTTCTTTTGAAAAAATTCCCAAATCGTAGTAAGAAAATCAGACAGTATAGGTGGCGTAGGAGCGACAAATATAGTGAAGTTAAACTATCAAACAGTTTGCCTATATTTAGTGATATATTTTGCAAGTACCAAATTCCTATTAGTTTTCCGAACACCGGCTTGCTGCAGTGGCGGAAGCTACACAGCATTTACTGACAACAAAATTGAAAAAACTAAGATGACTATTGAATTTTTGAACAGCCCTAAAGTTCTAAAAAAATCAAAAATTCCAGGCAAGAGAAATTAGTCTACGATTTATAAATTTTTTGCGGAAGTAATAAATCACTTGAGGTCTTATCTCATCCCCAGCCTGCCGCAACACAAAAACATAAAATATCATGCTAAAATTGATACTATTAATAAAATGGTTAAAAACACGCCTTCCAGGGACAACATGGCAGTGAAAAATATCCATTTCAGAAGTTACTAAAATAAATCAGTAAATAAGTTGTGTGGAAACTTTCTCATCGTATCAAGTTTCATAAAAATTCGGAAAGACCACTAATACACATCCTCTCAGCGTGTAGCGTTATCAGGCAATCTGAAGTATTTGAATTTTTTACTCTAGTGAACAATAGTAGTCTATGTTTGAAATTCACCAGAATTTTATTCATCAATATAATAATGCAGAGCTTCGTAACCGTAATAATGAATTCATTAGCGATATATTTTAATGGCAGCTTACTCGAGTGGTACGTAGCTTGGTTTTTGGTCACCGTGCACGTCAACATCAATATCGTCGTAACCATCAAAATTAATACCCGTTGGAATATGGTTACTGTAAATGGTTTCATCGCATGGCGTTTCTTCTGGAATGTAGGTAGATCTTTGTGGTTTGTTCTCACCACCTTCAGCGCCACGGGTATCTAAAACGGATCTACGATGATACAATAACATAAAATAACATGAAGTTCGAAATGTGACCATCACACGTTGGTGGAAAGGTGTCATTACAATTTTGAGTCTGTCAACAATCAATGAAACAGCAACACTCATATACGTATTTTGTTTAATTATTATATACGTATTATGTAAGTTGCAAAGAGTACAACATATCCACTAGTAACTGTATCGAGATTGCAGAGTGTACTGAAGCTTAGGCACATCTGCGCCTTTTGGGTGTACAGCCAATAAGCTCTGGATAGCATACGTCGATATACTATGTGGATGTCACACAATACCGCAGAAGTTAGATCAAAACTAACACCAGCAATAAGGTTCCCATGCCTGAAAACCCCCAAGTGCAAGCTATCAGCATCCCAGGACATCACAATAAAATTTTGGATATTTGATATAAAATCGCCCCAATTTGCTCCGCTGACTTTTTGTAACTTATTACGTTTACTAGTAATTAGCTATTTAACTAACTAAATACCATGTATTTAACATCCTATAATAATGTCATGAATGAGTCACTAATAAACACCAGATTCATAATCAGCACGGCACGGATGTAGTAAACGCACCATCATAATACCTTATACTGATTATTCATTGAAAAATAAGATTGAACAGTAGGACAGACGAACATTTTTGTTTTTAAGTGGTGTCGGGGGGGGGGGGGAAGAATAAATAATTACAACAACCACACGATTAGACATCGATAGCGGTAGTACAGGTTCAGGTGATTTTTGAGAACATTTGGACCAAACTCCTGAAATACATTTCCCATAACAGCAAAATCATAACATAAATATTTTCTGCTCGGATATTGTACTACGTATATATATATATACAATGAATTGTGCACTTGTTCTCTTTGGTACGCATAGCTTTGCAAAATTTCATATTCTATTATATTTTGCAAACATTTAGACCAAACTCCTGAAATAGATTTCCCATATCAGCAAAACCATAAAATAAATATTTTCTGCTCGGATATATTATACACTATATACAGTGAATTGTGCACTTGTTCTCTCTGGTACGCATAGCTTGGCAAATATTCATATTCTATTGTATTCTGCCATTAGCTACTATCAAACTTGATCACGGCTATACTTATGACAGTGCATTCTAATGAAAGGCTTCCAATTTTAATAAAACAAAGGCCATCGGTCGACAAATTCTCAACTACTGTGAAAATTAGACTTGGAATTAAATCATTGTTACTTAGTATCACAAGTACCTAAAACTAAAGCAAGTTAGAAACTCTAAAGCGTACCCACTACAAGATTCAGAAACAGTTTCATAAAATACATTGTTACCGTCGCCCCGCACCTTGTTCGGAGGTTGCCAAAAGTAGTAAAAGCAATATAGTAAAAAACAGGCGTCATTTTCATAGGAAATCTATTTTAGGTATATTGGTCGCGTATATATATTTGGAAGCTAGTAACAAAGAAAAATTAAAAATTGGATGCATGCAACCATTTCTGCTTAAAAACACAGTATCTTGCATAAATAAATGAATTTAAAAACGAACAAACTTCGCACAGCTGAAGTTGTGAAAAACCATGGTACAAAATCACATATTATTTGATGATATAAAATCATAATTGACAATACCTCGATAGTGGATAATAGCATATGACATGAATTATTATCAAAACTGTAGATAACGATGGAAACCCTAAACATCACACTCTGTTTAATGCACCATTAAACCATAAATCAACACGAGAACCAAAAAATATACACAATCTAGACTGTCGTGCTCCAAACGCTGCCATGGGAATAATTAAAACTAGACGGCCAACAGAAATTATTTCACATACCGCGTTGATCACAGTCGGCAATATGGTGGTCGGAACTACCACATCGAAAACAACCACGACCGCCGCCGCCGCCGCCACCACCACTACTTTGACCTAGAAACAAATTAGAATTTAGTCTAGTAATGTCTTGTAAACGACTGTAATTTTTCAATCAATTGACCATCTACCGAACAGCGGCCATTTCTAACTAATGAAAAGCAAAGCTGTGGTGTCCGAAATGGTGTTATATTGCAAACCCGCCAAGCAACAAAGTTAATCATAATTTCGAGTACAATACTTCATCCGAAACAGAGATATAAGTACATATCTTTTTATCACAAACTACCATGAATACAAGTATTACGAATATGTAATATGGACGTGATGCTGCTGCACTGCGCACTTCCAAACGCAGTGCCCGTACGACCCCAACAATCGTAACATCTTGGACGGACTTAACCATCTCTCTCCGCCAGAACCAAGAAGCTACGGGGCGTAGCAAGCAGCAGGAGCGTTTCACGGGCTGTGCTCGGATGTCGTCGGATGGGTTGCAAAAGTCGCCTACGTGGCGCCACCTTTGACATCCCCAGGAAGGTTAGCTTGGTCACCTGGTCACAGGCCAAGACAACAATACCGCTATTCATATCCTGGGCTCACCTGGAAGTTACAATTGGGTACATCGTTGAAAATATTGATAAAACTCGAGCTTTTGCCGATTCTGTTTGTGTCCAATGTAGCCCCCCTAAAGTACGACAATCTCTAGAAATTTAGCTTATGATCATTTTTACGCTACCAAGTTCGGCAGCTGGTGCCCTCGAATCCTCGTCGACATTCAACCTTTGGAATTGTCGCGTTTTAATTTTACAATTCAGTCGTATCCACACACTAAATGGTCAGCGAACCACGCTAAGACTTACGACCTTCCTAACCTCAAGCCTGAACGCATGTCGTCAACTAGGGGCAACGATTTTTAAACCTCTTTTTGTACATATCGCTAGATATATTTTCAATTAGGAAACAATGGATTTTTTCAAGAATCATTTATTGACAAGCAAATCGACCACACGTTCGGTTATGGGTTAATACAGTACGGTCACTCAGTTGATAATATTAGTGTATAGCAAGAGTGGATATATTATAAACAGTAAAGCATAAGTACAAAGCCTACACAGGGAGTATGATTAAGTAAAACCAAGAGTCAAAACCTTCCTAACTGATCGTACACAGCCGGAAGTTATATAGAATCAGCATCAACAACCACTAATTTTTGTCCTTCACCAACACTCTGGTTACGGCTGCACCTATCTTACTTTAAAAGAAAATTAGGTAAGGAAAATTGTGATACAACTAACAAGGCGCCAGAACCTAACTGATCCCATAATTCCAATCGACCGGTTCAGGTAAGCTGAAACCTGCTAGTAAAATGAATAATAATTGATAAACAGAAGGGATAGTACATTAAAAAATATTAGGTTCGGGGTTCAGGTACGCTACGGGGAATAACTAAATTCAAAAATTTTTATGTCTGACTGGGCTCTGCATTCGCTAAAAATTTTACCAGGGGGCATTAACCTGGGGCGCACGATTTTGCCCAGCGAAAATCAGCTAAAAATTGTGTCAGAAACACTACCAAAACTATTTTGATGGATAAAAAATAGCGATTATGAAGCAAATTTTAACAATATTTGCGAAATTTTTGGCTTCATAAAGGAATTGTTGTATAAATTGTGATCAAATTTTACGTACTTTGGACCGATTGAAAACAAAAAAATTTGCCAAAAGGCAATAAATCGGGGGGCTGGGGGCCCAAAATTTTGCCGTGGGGTATGCGCCGGGGGGCTTATTTTGACTCAGGGGGAAATGACAGTCTTTGCCTCGCCCAATTTGGAGAGCCCAGCATGAAAAAAATTTTTGTTTGTTTGGAAAATGTTATTTAAATATTGACTACAAAAACTTATAATGAAAAAACATCGTTTTATACCTTGAAAGTACATTTATGGAACTAAAATAACATGAAAACATGGGAATAATTTGCACGTTTAAGCAAAATTTATCCCGAGAATCTACATGGGCCCTCGAATTTCACCCCCCCCCCCAAGTTTTGGAACGGTTGCGGACATACCAGTCTACTAGGGGTGATATATGAAAAAGTAGACATTGTACAAGTACATTGTATACATACGTACTCGTTAAACAATTTGTCAAAATAATAATGTCAAATATACAACATGCAATAGTTCAACAGAACAACATGGCACGACTCCAGACATCAATGAATAGTATGGTATATTTGATTGACATGATGGCTGTGAGTATTCACTAACTCCGCCTTGCTTCGCCTAAATCATAAATAGCTACAATGAGTTTTCTCTGATCAATCTTGTTCCTATGTAAATTGTGCGAAGACAGTATGCTTAGCAAATCCCACTGCTCATTCTCGGGTCTTATACGAAAGTAAAATTACGTGTAGGAAACTTTTAAATGGCAAATTCATAACTGTCTATTTCGCACAGCTCAAATTTATCCGATGGCCAGTTCATCGGGACTTAAAATATCTAGTGTGACTGGCGAGTTAAAATACCTAGTGTGACTGTAAAGCACGCCAATGCAGGGAACAAAGAAGCTGATAAAAAGCTTCGGAGGAAATATGAAAATACACGGTGGATTTGACGTCCATTAATAACAATTTTAGTAAAAAACGCAAAAAATTTGCCGAGTAACACGCCTTGCTCTATATGGATTAACTGTGCTGAGCAAAGTGAAGATATATATTTATTAATATACGTTTATTTTAACGCTCAGACTCAGTTCCATTGTTAGCATTTTTTCATTTGCGGATAGCCGTTTCGTGATTTACACTGCAAAACAAAAGAAGGGTGCAGTGCGGATATCCTAAAGCGACTCGAAGGTCCTGGTAAAAATAGTCATGACCGATTTCCTACCTCTTAAGATTTTTGAATTCTGAGTGAGTGAGTGAAAGGAGTGAAGCGAAGAATTCTCAGATATCTCGTGTAGGCTTAGGTAGGCTTATCAGAAACTTCAGCAAACACGTTCTTATTTCCACAACAACTTGGCGCCCGTCACCTGTTTTATGATTCGAAACAGTATACTTATAAACGCTCAACTTGCGTTTATTGATTTCTGAGTGAATGAATGAAACTAGCGAAACGAAGAATTCTTACTAGCCAGGAGTGTGAAATTTGGCAGCGTCTGTTTATGGTTTTTTCGTGTGACATGCATAACTCAACTTCTGACAGTCAGATCAGGTCGTGCGATACATCACTCGAAAGCTTGAAATCTCTGTTTGTGCCCTCTAGTTAGGCGCAAAAACCGATTCGAACTCCTTCCCCCTCAAAAAGTGGTTCAAAAGGACCCATGAAGAGTACTTAGGATCCCACCAAAACACGTTATGGGTCATATATCGACAACAACCGATGTGATCTGGTCGCATAATGGGCTTATTTTGTTCAGAAGGTATAGCTCTATAAAGCAATGCAGATGTTGCTTTGCCGAGGTCACCTACGCTGCAGGCTTGGGTCAAAATGGGTTTTAAAATAGACTCTTGGGACCCCGAAAACACCAAATTGGTCATATCTCATCAACCACTGGAGCGATTTGACGAATTGAGCTCATTTTATTGAGAAAGCAAAGCTCTATATAGCTATATACGCTGCTTTGTTATTGATCTCACCCGTTGAGCAGGGTTGGGTTAAGATAGGTTGTAGAAGGGCCCTCTGGGCCGAATACACCAAATTGGCCATATCTCCTCAACCAATGGAGCGATTCGGCTAACTAGGATCGTTTTGTTCAGAAAGCAAAGCTCTATATAGCTACATACACTGCGTTGCTATTGACTGCACTTGTCGAGCAGGGTTGGGTAAAGGTGGTTTACACATGGGCTCTTGGAACATCGAAAACACCAAATTGAACATATCTCCTCAACCACTTTAGCGATTCGGCTAAGATTGGGCTCAGTTTGTTAAGAGATCAAAGCTATATATAGCTATATGCGGTGTTCTACTACATGAGTTTCGTTTTGGATCTTCGACTTCCGAACGAAATGTAAATATTTTCCTAACTTTTATATACACTCTCATAATTCACTCTCCTGGCCATGAGACAAGTCTTTAGTTTAGAAATTGTTAGTAACCTAAGAAATATTACAGCTAGCTTTATTATGGTCCTCGCAGGATTTGGCCTAAGTCTTAGGGATCGATTCTAGATGGAACGACAACGATGTCGTTGCGCCACATTTTAAAAAGGTCCAATGGTTGTTACCACTATTAAAAACTCGAAATTAAATACTATCCCAAATTCAACATATATACTGATGATATTGGAAAGTCAAATCTCTATTATGGTACAAATTAGCAGTTCCAGTTACTAGATTTTCTCCTGCAATTAGGACTTATTTATTAAGTATCAATTTTATCGGTTTTAGAATTTCAAGCTCGTCTATGGAAAGACTTTCCATCTTGTCAACGCACGATTGGTCAAAGGGTAAGAATTGGGCAAATTTTACGGGTAACTTTTGACTCTAGTTCCGTTTTACTCTAGGTGTAATATTTTGATTTCGGTATTATAACTAAATTATAAATAACAGGGTTCCGCGGAATTCACGGTGCGATTTTCCATGTCTCCAGAGCCCAAAATCCCTGGTTCAAACTGAGATTAAATCGGGGTTTGCGACTATGAGGAATCACTATAAGAGCACTCGGTACGCCAGAGGTACGTACTGAATTCTTGAGCATTACGTAACAAGCCCAATTCAAGGCGAATTTTACAGCGAATAAACCTCGATTTCGGATTTTCAGTTAAAGTTATATAATTAATATCAACATTTTGATGTTCGGAGATGAATGAGCCGAAGTGCTAAAACCGGTTCCAGGAATAACTGGAACCTAAAACAAAAAATGAAACCGAGTTAAACCGTGAATTTCTCCTAAATATGCTAGTTAAATTTAATTTTAGAATTCACAACTTTTTCCCTGTTGAAAAATGGCAAAATTCCCTGTTTTTCCCTGTAAAAATATCAGTTTTCATTGTTTCCCCTGTTGCGCGGGAACCCTGAAATAAGGTAGATAGGAGTGGTTTGATTCAAAACAAGAATTTTTTTATCAATCCAACGTTATCTGGTGGAAGTTTTTTCAGCTGAGTCGTTGCCTCAGTACTTCCGATTAAGGCTCAAATTTTAGAAGAGGCCGCCCACTTTTAGCTTGCAAACACGGTTGAATCCTGTCAACCTTTAGAGTTTTATTAAAGAAACACCAATTTCATATTTGTGACATAACAAAAATTTCCTGGACGGAATTAAATTTTTTCTACTAGTAATTTTCCAATAGGAAATTCGTTAATAAGCAAAGTCGGTTGCCATGATCAAAGCGTAACAAAATTCTTAAAACCAAAACAATGGAAAGGTTCTGTCAGTGCAAATTTCAAATTTAAACAAGAAATCTTTATTAAACATTGGTCGAATCAGGATCAATTCCTATCCCTTAACTCGACTCAGGGAATCACGTAAAATTAAATCACCGCGGTTGTCGCATTGGTTTTACGCCTTAACTCATGACCGAGGAGAAATCAGAATGACTTTAGCAAGGGTGAAGTGTTTTCTATGTGTTTCTCGGAATCAGACTCTCAATAACGAATTCCTATTCCTGACCAAGGCTAGCCTCCGACTTCTCCACTTTCCTACTCACACGCCCGCACTTACATACAGACACCAATACTCCGCCGTCCATTCAGCACCCACGAGCGACACTATACGAGCGAAAGATGAAAAACTTCACACAAATTCGCCATGTCATGAAACGTCGGAAGGACAGCAAAGTCGCCCGAACTCCGCACTAAGCAAAGTTGCCTGAACTGCGTAGATTTCAGTCGGGACAGTTAACCACAACTGTCGGGTTCTATGATTTCGGTCAACGGTCAAACGGATGCCGTTTAATTAATACCTGTGTTTCGGTCTCTCCTTAACTTAACAATTAAATTTAAAATTGGGACTGCTATTGTAACCCGGTGGCGGGGCTAAAGTTTTGGAAATTCCTAACATTCGTTTGAATTAGGGGTAATTAAAACGCGCTCGTTAATTTAATTATCGTCGTCCACGGGAACCTAAAATTTGTCATCCCGTCGCGGAACCAGATTTTAGGTCAGCAAAATTGTCAATTTTAGCGAGGATTTGTCCCATATTTCCAGACACCTAAATTCCCTTTGTTTTCTGGGATGATTATACAAATTCCATGCCGTTCCAGAATTTAGGCCGAAACAGCGACGTCCATCAATTCCGAAAGTTCTGAATTGACAGTTTAAAAGCCGTTTTGTTTATCACAGTTTTCCGCTTTCCGAATATAAATGAACACCGTGTATTTAACACGAATTTATATTTTGCGTTTTGTAATTAAAATTTACAAATTTTGTAAAATTTGCTGTTCGCTGCACGGCGACCAGGCACAAATCAGGTCGCCTTCCCCAGTTTTTCCCAATTCCCTGAGACCAAATTCCAGGGTTTATATAGTCATGAAAATTAGCTCAAATCAGTATCCAAATAGGAAGCCACATCATATTACAGGTATAAAGCAGTAATTCTCGCGTTTTCAACGGAATATTTTTCCCTAGATCTTTCGGCAAAATGAATTTTGGGATTTCGTAGAGACCTAAAATCACCGACAATACTCACCTACCAGTAATTGCCATTGTTTTTCTTAGAACTTCTGTAGTTCTCTCAAAGTAGTTCCATATTTTTGCGCTCGTTCGCCGTAGCAGCTTCAAGTTGCCGCTTCTTCTGTCGGTCGTCTCCTTTTGCGACTGTTTCCGCTGATTACATTCCGCTCGCTGTTGCACGCGCTGTGAACGCTTTGCGTCTAACGCATCGTGATACCGTGACCGCGCGGTTCGGACGTATTGGAGCAATGTCGGCGTTATCTGTAGCTGGGCTACGCCGCCGATTGACTCCAGACCATCATACACGAGTCGCAATGAAATAAGGGATTCTTCTTGTAAGTTCTCTACAAGACAAGCCTTATTTACCGAAAAACCACTTTCCACGACAGCGTTTCCATGGGACAATATCAGGACTTTGCGGACAACCATCCACAAATCAGCGAGTCCTTCATAGTTTTCCAGCAGAACGGCATATAATTCGCAGTTCAAGTGTCCGTAAAGACCTTAGCAGCTGCACAAATCTTGGCGTCACCACAAAATGTAGAAAACTGAGTTTTAGCAGGGTCCGCCATCTGCGCCGAACTTATTCAAGTGTCAACATAATATCTCGAGTATTTTCTGCATGCGCTGTTGCAAAATCGAGCTGGGTGAGCACAATAACTTTGGGGATAGGCATCTGCAACCTCGCACGAGCCGGAACCTTAGCGGGCTCCTATCGAAAATCTTGCTGACCATTGCATTCAAAAAATCACGGCAAGCCTGGAAAAAGTTCAGTCGAGAAAGATCCGATACCTTGGCATCACAAAGCGCTTTTTCGGCTCCAAAGCCGATATCAATGTCTTTGAAAGCCCGGGAATGTGGCGATTTCGCCGATAAATCGAGCTTGAGCGGCTTCGACGGCTTGTCTGACAGTGAGTCGACGACAGTCGATTTGATGAATCGCCGGAGAATATTAATTACGAGCATCTGCAGTGATTCAAATAGAAGAGGTACCATAGAGTCGTTCATTTGAAAACGGGTGAGGAAAGGTTCAACACTCAAGCAAACAGAGCGGAAAAATTCCAGCTTCGCTCGGAGCAAGAGATCATCGAAGGCTTGCTTCATTTTGGCAAAAGACTGGACGGCAGGTTGTGGATTAACCTCGGCAACGTATTTCTTAAAATTTTCGGTCCATCGAACCGGGCAAAATTTCTTGGCAAACATAGAACTACCCTAGATGTTCGTAAACTCAGCGCGTCTGGCTGGACTGTCCTTAAACACGTAGTGCATGAAGCTCAACAAACTGTTAATTCCCTACTTAGACGTCCGATGGCCAGTCTGGAAGGCACCGTTGACCACGTGTAGCCCACAGCTTCCGGCATCTAACAGTTCAGAATCGGTCTATGACTCCGAAAAGTTGGATTTCAGCTTGTCCAAAAAACTGAAATTCACGCTAGGCCCGTTCATCGACACTTGCAGTAGCTTAGTTTTGGTCAGTTTGCTGTCAGTTAAGGCACCCAAAAAACCCTTCCAGAATATATATGGCACGCGATCGTCCCAGAAACACTGACGTCAGATACCTCGAATTAACCTGATGTCCCAGTATAGAACGATCAAATCCATCTGAAATCGCAGAGCTACTTTGTTGAGCGACTGGTCGAAACAATATATTCATCGGCATCTCCGATGAATTTTAGCAGCTGCGCTTTGAAGTAAGGCGCTAAGCCATACGATACAAGATATGCCACTTTGTCCTTTGCAATTGATGTCTGTCGTGCGATGTCGCTGTCCGGAAACGTAGACTGGAAGAGCGATGTGATTCCGTCTGAGGATCTATACGACAAATGACTTGTGACGCATTTGCAAGCCCATAGAATCTCGGCTTTGGTGACACTATTCTTTAGCACTAGTGGTGCCGGGTTTGGGTCATCGCATCGAACATACGTAGAGGGCACGGTTTTGTGCTGGAAGGCTGCTGGTAGAACGAAGAAAGCGTTTTCTGTTGATTCAAGTTACAAAGAGGTTTCTTGTGACCCCTGGACGACGCATGGCTACGAATTGCAGTTAGGCCCATGTTGCTGAGAGAAAATGTCTTTACGCACAGCTTACATCACGCATTATTGTCATTAACCGGATCAGCTGCCAACCAGCTTGAATAACTCGAATTATCCAGTATCCAACGTCCTTGGTATACAGCTGACACTTTATCTCGCAAATATGTATGTATTGACACCTATAGATTGCAGTTTAATTGCTGAAAAAAATTAAGTGTGATTTAAAACATAAAATATACTGTTATATATACAAACAATATTAGGTTTCCTGCAGTTTTGCAGATTCGTTTTCCCTGATTTCATTGATTAATTCCGTAAACAATATGAGCGCTCAGGCCGCCAAAGGTCGTTAACCGGGCATAACCTGCTATATTATATACAAAGCATTAAGTTTTCACCTAATGGATTACGTGGAGGTGGAGGAATATTACTTTGGTAATCAATTTGTTCAACAATAATTCATCAATGTTCAAACGGCATTTCACTCAAATATTCCCGGTCGTAGACACCCTGCTTCCTGGTATATAAGGGCGGTCCAAGGATTCCCTAAAATACCAAGCTTTTTGTCACACAACCTAAGCTCATCAGTTTTTTCTATCACCTACCATCATCTCATTTTTATAACCATTCAGAGTTACAAGAATCATTTGTTGATAATCAAATCGACCACACGTTCGGGTATGGATTAATACGATACGGTCGCTCACTTGACAGCATTAGTGTACAGCAAGAATGGAAATAGTATAAGCAATACAGCTCAAGTACAAAGTTTACACAGGGACTTTACACCGGGATTAAGTAAAACCAAGAGTCACAGCCTTCCTAATCGAACGTACACAGCAGGAAGCTATATCAGCATCAATACTAATTTTTATCCTTTACGAACACTCTTGTGCCTGCGGAACGCGTAATACAGGTACAAATCGCGGGTCAGGAATGGTAAGGTATCACGAGATAAATCATCAAATCCGACCGGCAGTACACATATATACAGAATAACGCTCATTTACACTATTTCCATAATTACACGTAATACGATACGACGGACACGGACGGTGGGTCGGAACCAGGAAAGCATCACGGGGTGTCCCAGCAGAGCCAGGAAACCAGATATATTAATCTGGGCTCACCAAATTGTGAGAGGGTGGGGGCCTGGAATTTTTTGGTTCCCCCTGGTTCAGAACAGGTGCAACCCGGTTCATGCCACCTGGCAAAATTTTGGAATACCCTCGAATCACCACCTCTCGGAAAATTTTTTGTTTCCAACCGGTCCAAAACACATTAAATTTAATCAAAATTTGCACTAAAATTCCGTTCTGAAGACAAAAATTTCGCAAATTTTATCAAAATTTGCTTCAAAGTCTCAATCTTTTTCTCTCAATCAAAAGTGTTTTGACAGTGTTTCTGACACGATTTTTAACCGTTTTTCTCTTGGTAAAATGCCCCTGGCAAAATCAGGTGCCCCCGGTTCGAAACCAGGGTCCCCCTGATACATGCCCCCTGGCAAAATTTTCAGCGAATGGAGAGCTCAGTTAATTATACATCAAATATAACGAACAAATGGATCACACAAGTTTCACTTGACCAGTGAAGTATCAATAATAATCATGAAATTATGTGCAAACAGTACAATAAAGGTACAAATCAAACCCTTTGAATAATTAGTATAAAACTACAAACCTTGCATATATACATGTGCAAATCAAGTATTCGACCACTATTGATGCGATTACGATAATACGTAACACAATTATAGCGACAGCATAATACGTATTACAATAATAGCTCATGTAATGTTAACAATAGATTATATATACAATTATAACTTGGTTAAATGACAGCAAATATGAACGATGCCAGATGATTTTTCAAGGTCGCAAAAACTCTGATATACACACACTCGCTCGGGTGAGGGGAACTTGAATTTCGTCCATGAGTGTTGATTGTACTCAGTTTTCTATGACGGACCTAATTTTAGGGTTCAATGATGATGCCCATTGCACTGTGGGGTCATTTCATGCTACGATGACCTTTTGGTCGGGGGGGGGGGGTGGTAAAACTGGATATTTTGGCCAGTAGCACATAAACGTGCAGAGAACTGGTAAAAATGTTATTTACGCTAGGAAGCGTCATTAGTTAGCTAGTCCAAACAAAAAAAAATTTTCGGCTTCACGCGCGCCGTAAGAGGCTGGACATCCACATATGTCCCAAATTGACAAAAATCGTAATGACTAATTTTACGACCTCTTTTTTTCGGGTAGTGTCGTGGCTCCGTGTTCGAAGTTATGGCCCAAATTCTTTTCTATGCAGGATTAGCGACGTCTATACAACATTTTTAATTGCACGATTTTCAAACCTACTCCAATCATGAAAAGTGACAGCTGTCGATATGGCGTGAACCCCAGTTTTACCAAATTCTTTTTTTGGTCATTGCTCGTTACTTATGCATGGTACATAAACGTTGTTCATATATCATACCTGTCCCCTGGATGCCTTTTGAAAAAATATTAACCCAGGTGCTTGCTGTTACTTAAATCAGCGCTAGGGTCAAAAGGTCGATTTTAGCACATTTGATTGCCCACCCCCGCCGACCGTTGCTAGTTAGGGGTATGGTGGAGTCAGTAGAAGTCAATTAATTTGTCTGTTATGGTTCTTTCCAATCACGAAGCGAATGGTGAAACTACCTGAGCTCTATCTCGCGGCCGACCTGCTGATCTCAGGATTTTACCCACCCTCGACCACCACCAAAATGTGGAAAAATCGAACACATATGTTATTTCGAGGAAATTTCACGCTTTTGGTTCATAATACATTGTGGCAATACATTTGGACGACATATGTCGCAAAATTATTTTTTGAAAAAATTCTAAATTTATCCCCCCCTGACCATGGTCTCAGGCATGCACACTGGCAGTTGATATGGGATGCCATTTGGTACCCCTCATAGTGGAAATGGTGGTATAGAATATCTTACATACCGTTTTCAAGTTAACTATGCTGGTTAAACACGGTCGAATTGGCCATTTCACATTTTTACCCCCCCCCCGACCACCAGCTACTTCCGGCATTGTAACATATCTGTCAAAGGGTATGTTTTGAATTTTTTTGCATAACACTTCCCCCAGGCTAAACTATCGATATAAATAGCTACCGTTTATGGCCGCTTCGTTTCCATTTAATAACCGGTATAAATCGGGACCCCCGTGTTTTAAAAGTGTTAAATGTGACCCAAGAATAGGCATAAAAAGCTTAATTTTTGATAAACGGAGTTCCGCAAATAACGTCATTTTGACCGCGCTGACGGGCTGCACGAGATACGATCACAAAATCGAGGCAAGATGCAACCTGGAGCATACCAGAGGCCATTATATGGTATCTTGCTGAGCAGCAGGGGGTGATATTTGGGAAGCCATAGCATAAAAACGGTTAAAAAATTTACTATAACGACCTCAAATTAGGGATCCTTGACGTTTTTTGGTCATATGGTGTAAAAATGAAGATAATCGGAGCCAAAAAAGTCATTAATCATTTTTTCTGGGGCAAAAGGACATCGTAGCGTGAAATGACCATGTGGCAAGAATTAATCTATCGAGTAACAATCCAAAATGGACCTGTTACAAATATAACGAAACTACGCACCTACGCTGTAACAGATCGGTATTAAAAAAGAGATGACATGATAACACAAGCACTAACATACCTGGCGTGTCCACAGTGGTGATGTGGGGCCCTACTGTTCAAAAAACATTTCGCCCCTCCCATATCTGAAAACGCATTATATTTATTATCTATATCTACATTCTACAGATAACCAAAACCACATTCATCAAATCTATGAGTTATTTAATAATATCGCACACGCGAGGACGAAAGGGACTTAACGTGGTTCACACAGGTTTTTACAGCGAAGGTGAGGGTTGCCCTCATTGCCCTCATATGACCGTTAAGAGACGCCTCCCAACCCCCGGACCCCTTATATTTTCGTTTTAGATCATAATATTTTAACTTCTACTCAGTTTTGTCTATTTTGCCCTGATTTTGGCTAAAATTTTCCAAAATATTTGCTAGTTTTTTTACAAACCTGCTAAAATTTTTAACGACTCAGAAAACAATGCGTAACCAAATAAGTGGCGCCATACTAAATTATTTGGGTAAATCTGGTTCGGCAACAGATGACATTAAAACCTGAACAGACTACATTTTTGAAATCGAGTTCTCTGAACGTGATAACATGAAATGTTATACTATAGTCAAGAAACAGTAATAAAATAATCGCATTCAGCGTGTCTGATAACCTGACACTCGCTACACGATTTTTAGCCGTTGTGCCACGGAAGACAGAGTCGGAGTTGTTTGCGTTCAACACAAGGGCACATGATCATCATTTTTACTACCAAACAAACGTTTTGTCCAAATCCATCCATCAGATGGTATATGAGTGACATCAACAGACACAAAAGGAAACTTTCCACCTGGCGCTAACAGTGGAAACCCCACTCGTTCCGTTTCAATATAAGGCATATATTAAAAATAAAATAAGAAGATGAGAAATTTACAACGAAAATACACTTGTGGGCTCCAAAATTCCACCCACATTTCGGAAAGCTGAACAGGTCAACACACTCGTCACATGATGCAGATTTGAATCGATTTCAAACTTCACCGGCAAATTCGTAAAATCTGAATATGAAACTATCTGTGTGAATATAAACATTAGCCTTATATAGTTTCGAAAAACGATATTCAACAATTATTTTGAATTAAAAACTTTAATTCAAATTTTTTGTGAGAATAATTTAACATGCCACAAAGCAGAACGAATTAGAAGAGATACCGATAAAATTTTATTATTTATTATTCATCAGTTTATACATTCATGCATCTCCAGGAGCATTATTTTCGCAATTTTTTAACACGAAACTAATAATCAACCTTGACCTTTGCCGGGACAGTCACGTGATATATGTCCATGTTCTCCACATCTGTAGCACCCGCCGTTACCGCTATTAGGACAGTCTCGGGCGAAATGACCGTCTTGTCCACAACTTCGACAACCACTTCCGCCATCAGACCGATCATTGCCACCGCCTCTCCGGGCACCGAAACCTCCGCCTCCGCCACCACCACCGTCTCCACCAAATCCACCTCTACTGCTACCGCCTCCAAATCCACCGCCGCCACCACTTCCTTCGGAGCCTCGACAATCCCGCGCCAAATGTCCCGTCTCGCCACATTTGTGACACTCGCGGCCTCTGCTTCCACCAGTGTCAAATCCACGAGACCCACCAACACTTCCTCCGGCTATAAATATACATAACATCTCAATAAAAAGCTCTATTTTAGCATTCAGATAAGCATAGATCTCGGTAAAAAGCGTTGTTATCTTTAATTTTCTGAATTTCCGCTACCCATTTAAACGATATTGTGTGGCAAACAAAAAACTGCCAGAAATCATTATCAGTGCTTTCCGTTTACTTGCAAAAAATTATTTATATAACTCACAATAAGGTCCAATATTCTAATAACCACCTCAACATCCAGCACTTTTTGACAATATTTAACACTGCGCAGTTTGGTTATATTTAACACTACTGTGCGTTCCACCAACTGGGCGTTTTTGTCTTTAGGGGAGCTACGACATATTATACCACATAAATAGAGCAGTCATGATCGGTACACTCTCCGCTGTTCAATATTTTGGATTTTTTAAATTACCATCTCTATATATATAAGCGGAGAGGGATTTTCGTGGATTCAAAATGTTTGTCTTTGAACTCTATCAAAAGTATTATAGATACACCCCAACTTATATAGCTATATTCTGAATCAGCAGTCCAACTTAGGTTGTAAACATATTTCTAAACCCTCAGGTGGTATAGTTTGTGGGTTAGCTAATTATGTATTAGCTTAAGTGCTGAGTTAATTGGTGCACTTTTGGATGTCTGCATTATCCCAGTCGATCAGTGGGCGACGTTTCAGCAGGAATACTGTGTTCTATTCTATCGAATTCCACTGTCTATATATTATAAGAGGCGACGCTTCGCAGGAGGACTGTGTTCTATTCCACCGCTATTCAGCAGGAGGACCGTGTTCAGTTCGCTATGCAAGTGTTTTTAGCATGTAGCGTAGCGTTTATTTTGTTATTTACTTTCACTCATAAACGTAACGTTCAAGCAATCATTATTATGCGATGACGCAATTATTGATTCGCGCATTTATTTATGTCGATAAACAAGGTGCAAGGTCAGTGGTTCAAGGTTGTTGGCCTTAACTTGACTGAGCCCGTATTATCACATGGTCAACTTTACATGAGATGCTCACGCGTTGGCCTGACGACCTTTACATCTGCTCGCGACACAATCAGACTCGCAATGTCGTCTACCAAGAAGCTGTGTCGCCTGCAGAATTGAGGCCGAATATCGAAGTTTTGCATGTACGGCCGAATTGCTGAATGTACGGCCAAATTGCTAATATCAATGTTTGAGATTGTTTGTTATACGTTGGTTTTGCCTAATGCCTAAATCTTATTTTAGGTTGTACTGAAAGCGTATAGCGTCCGGCGCTTGCCGTCGATGCGACGACATGGGTTCGACATTGGCACTTTTCGTAACTACCTTCGACAAATCGATCGCATAGTCGGCTGAGAGTACCGCTTTAAATCTCAATTCACAAGCTTCGTTGTGCCAGCCGAATCTCACATGGTACCGCGTGAACTACATTCGGGCATTATATTTACGGAGAGACGTGCGAGAAAGAAGGAAATATTAAAAAGACAACAAACCTTTTTTACAGTCCTGTGTAGCAAAATTGCCACCTGTAAATAGAACACATCGTAGGTCATAATGTGTGAATTAAACGAATGATTTTTGCGTGCTTTGAAAAGAAACCAGAGTTCATATGGTCAGTATGTATGTAAGTTCTCTATAATACTATCGCCTGAACGAAAGCTGGATGTTGGTTCACAATGATGAGAACGACGTACGGCTTGATTACAGATGATAGCAAAAGTTATTCCGTTCTTCTGAATGAACTCTGATCAAAATTGTCTACTAAGTTTATTGAGTTTGGAGAATTTGCAAATTTCAAACCTTCAATATAACCTACCCTAGGTAATGCAAATCAATTTGCCAGGCTACTATGCCGTAAAGCTTTTCCACGCCCGGGCGGCGCCGGGTAACCCAGCTAGTACCCTATAACTAAGAAGATTTAGTTTTCATATAAAGCATCAATTATTTACTAAGTAAAAACTGAAGCCTTTAAATAATCATATACACAACATTGCAATGGGCTGGATTTCCCCGTTTTTGACCTAGTCTCCCAGACCTTCGGCTTTAGCTTTTAGTTTCCCCATGTTTACGGTTGAGCTGAAAAATCCATACTTTTGTACTGCGGCACTAAATGAAATACCTTTATTGCTTTATTTGGTTGATAGGATTTCGCTAATATATTGTTCATTACTACTATATTAACTGCGAATCAGTTATTCATAACATTTTCACGTTTTTCGGTCCCCCAGCTCAAATGGATATTACACCAGTTTGATTTGGGGAACAGAATTTTTCTACTCTCCCCCCGATGCCCCCATTTCGGGTTCACCAAATTACTTTGCAGGCAGTTTGAGAAAGTCAGTTAGTATGTTTCGTTTCGTGATATTAGTCTGGCACGAAAAATTTGCGATATCTCAGTTACGATTTCCTCGGCTTCATCTAACAACTCTGTATTATAACTTCAGCACATTTTCTATAAATGAAGAGACGAATTCGCCAACAAATATGTCTATACAGATGTTCATATATGGGCGAGGTCCGAAATTCCAGGAGGATAGCGGTTGCTTCAGGGGTCGGTCATTCCAAGGGGGGGCGTCAGCCGGTAGGCGGCGTAGAAAGTCGTCAGGAAGTATAAATTTTCAAAATGTTTTGGTCTCAATTTTTTGAATTGGTTCCAATTTTCCCACAATTTTTCCTCATTTCCCCCGATGTTTGCCAAAATTTTCAACGTGAATACGGCGCGAGCGGTGGCGGTCCAGAGCCTTATGGAGATCAGGCTACCTTCGAGGCTAGGTTCTTTATGGGTCCACATGCGGGACTGGACCTAAATATTTTTACGTGGACTCAAAAAATTTTTGCAGGACCCAAGCTGGACCAAGGGCAGTTCCGGCTTCGGAGACATACGGTCTACTTATAAATTCTATTACAATGTGCAGACTTTCAGTCGTTAGTGGTTTCATGTGTATATAGTTGCTTGCTGCTGGTTTCATAGATGGCCCTCATCCTTTAGCCTGGTTTGGGACAGGCGGAGACTATTTATGTATTTGTAATACAGTAAAATTGCGTTTCGTAATTACGTTTCTTATTGCGTAGAAATTAGTGAATTTGTCGAGCTAAAAATTGTAAATCTGGACCCAGCGTTTAAGGTCTGGACCAAAAGAAATTTGCTGGATCCAGGGTCTGTTTTGAAAAACCCTGCTCCAGAAGGCAACTATATCAAACTGATTTTCACTCGCATTAATCTGTCCTTACAACTTAAATCCTAGTGAAGCTCGCTTGCGAGCCAGAATTCGAGTGGTGAGAACAATCCCCCGAAGCAGAAGTGTCAAAAATATTTGCCACACAATATTTTTGACGCTCGCAAGGAACTTGTCGGCCCAGAAAATCCCATATCCGACACTAAAACCAACAATAAACACACATTCAGGTGCTTTTCCCACGACTTCTCACCAAAAATTGCGAAAACGTCATTTTTTATGCCAAGTATGAACCAGAAGTGTAAAAAATATTTTTCCAACAATATTTTTAACACTTGCAATGAGTTTATCTGCCCAGAAAACCCTATATAAGACACTAAAAGCAACAAAAACACACATTTATGTGCATTTCCCACGCTTTTCACCAAATATGAAATTTGGCGCCAACTATAATAAGCTTATAGACTCCAGATTGGGAAGTAGTTGAAAAACTTGTTATATATATCATTAGAAAGCCCTGGTAAAGCTACATGGAATAGGCCTATTAGTTTGCGGGTACCTCGTATACTTATTGATAAAAGTCGCAAAAACTGGAGGGGGTGCCCGAAAATGGGCCAAAATGCCGTCATTTTGCCCCATAACTTTTCTCACGGCAAAAAAATTCAAAAATCGGGCTGCGTCACTACACCTAAATCGACCATTACGGTTCGAAAGAGCTATCATGCATCAAAATCCGCACAACCCTTATCGAGATCCAGGTGCGACACACAGACAGGATCTCCTCAACCCCCATCCAGAGCCAAAATTGAAAATTCTCGTTCCACTCGCTCGCTTCGCTCGCGAGTTTCAAGACATCATGACCAGTCAAGGTATTCAACCACTGGATGTTTTCAAATTGCAGACAAAAGCTGACGATGCCGTTTTCCATGTGGTTATCACACATTCGCTGCTTCAATCTGCCTCCCATCCGTCTTTCTGGCCAGCCGGTGTTCAATATAGGCGCTTCATTCTTGACGAGGACGCCAGGGCTCGATTAAAGCTTCCAGCAAAGCACCGTGGCCACTGTCAGTCTAGTAGCAACAGGCGTAGCGTCCCTATTGTCGATACTACTGACGATCCAACACCAATGACTACGCGCGAAGCAACTAAGCATAGCGTCAACGGCAACTTGACAACACCGGTAATGGTCATAAACGAAGACGCGAAAGAGCCTTTAATTGGATCAGAAGGTATGGCTCGTGCTACGTCTGCCGAGCATCCAGAGACATCAAACGAAAATGATGTCTGTTCAAGATATGCTACACTATCGCAGCCTAACAGTCCTCGAATCATCCTTCGAACAAGAGCATCAAACCAGGATAAATCTGGCGATAGCAATTTATGAATAAGCCCTGACAGTCTTTACCGAAGCGAAACATGCAAAACAGCAAAATTTGGCCTGTTAAACGTCCGCTCTTTATCGAAGAAATCAGCGCAGAGTCGTCAGACAATTCATGCGAACGACCTTCAGTTTTTAGCTCTTGCAGAAACGTGGATGCGCAACGTAAATTCTGTGGCGCTTGTCGAATGTATGCCCGCCTCTTTTTCGAGCTCCGGAAAACCGCGAAATTCTGGACGTGGCGGTGGAATGGCATATCGATCGTCACTCTGCTACAAAGAGCTCGTTGCCGTTTAACATGTCATTTCGCACTTTTGAGTACCTGTGCAGTGTGCGGCACAATCAGTATCGATGGTCGATCCGTCACACTGCTTGTCCTCTATCGCCTGCCACAATCATCACTTCCGGAGTTCTATACTGACTTCGCTCAAATGATGTCGTCGCTTGTAATCCATAACTCTGATCTGCTAGTTATGGGCGACTTTAACATTCCAGTCGCCACTGATACGTTTACAATGTTGACTCTTTTGGTCTCACTCAACATGTGAGAGGACCGACACATGACTGTAGCAACACAGTAGATCTCGTACTGTGTTATCTCAGATCATAGCCTAGTGACAGTTCCCCTGAACTGTCGTGTCAGCGTAAAAGTACGACCTGTTGACATTCACTATAGAAACTGGGCCTCTATTAATGCAGATATTTTTTTAGAAACTGGGCCTCTATTAATCCAGATAATTTTTTGACAAGCTTTGTCGCTGATTTCTCTACCGGCGAACGGCACACATGATGACCGTACAAACTACTTTTATAATACACTATCGTCTATTGTTGATGCTCTTGTCCCCATAAAAACAAAAACTGTCCGCGACCGTCCTGAATGTCCCTGGTTTGATACTGAATGTCGCGTATCAAAATCGGCACTAAGAAAGCATAAACGTCTGTGACGTCGACACCCAAGCCAACAGAACAGGAGTCAGTACATCAGCTGTAAGCGGAGGTACTGACTACTCTGTCAGCGCAAACAAAACGAGCTCTGGAAAAAGCGACTATTTGAGTTGCCAACTCTAGGAAATGGACTGTTATAAACAACATGCTGAATCGCAAGAGTCAGACAACTTTATCGGCTGGTCGAGTGGAAGACTTTGCAGGACATTTCGCTGACAAAATCGGTGCGATGCGATCTACATTTCCACCCAAAGAATCGGTTCTGCAACATCCTATTTCTTATAACCGTCCGCAGCTCGACCTGGCTCCTGTTATTGTAGATCCAGTGGCTCGGCTTATAGCCACAGTTAACAACAAGTGCTGTGCCCTGGATGCACTATCTCCTTCAATAATAAAACAGTTTGCTGATATACTCGTGTATCCCATCACGGCTCTAATTAATGAATCAATTATATGGCTGTCAATACCTCTTCGCGAGAAGATGGCCATTGTCCATCCTCGTGTCAAAAAACCTAGTACAGACATTAACGACATGAACAATTTTCGCCCAGTTTCAAATTTTTCCTACATGTCAAAGCTCATCGAGCGCGTAGTTCTACAACAGCTCAATTGTCATTTAGAGAGGAACAACTTGATTCCTACGTATCAGTCTGCCTACCGTAGTGGTCATTCGACTGAGACAGCGCTGATCAAGATCTGTAGCGACGTGCAAAGCGCGTTTTGTCGCGGGCAAAGGACTGTGCTTGTGAGTCTAGACTTGTCTGCAGCATTTGACACTATCGGCCGTACCATTATAATGGAACGATTGTCCGTTATTGGAATTTCCCCGAAGTCACTTGAATGGTTCAAGTCCTACTTGACAGACCGTTGTCAACATGTGCAAATAGGCAAATCACTATCGAAATCAACATACCTTGTCAGTGGCGTACCACGCGGTAGTGTTATTGGCCCCACACGGTTCAACATAGCAAATCGCTCCTGTTGCTGAAATAATCATCGAAGCGGGGTTTTCTGCTCATTGCTATGCTGACGATATTCAAATATACAGACATTTTGACGCTGATGACCTTAACAATGTTGTCGAGTCTCTGCAGAAACTGTTGGTGTCGTTATGGCACTGGTTCTACAACACTAAACTCAAACTAAACGTGTATAAAACTGGACTTATCTACTTCTCCCTTCGCCATTTCCCTGGCATACCACTACAAGTGAACGATATCACAATTCATCCTTCATCGAGCTTCAAAATAATCCGTGTTGTGCTGGACAGCAGACTAAGTTTTGTCAAACAAATGACTGAGATGTCAAGTTCGTGCACTTGGCAACTCCGCGAGATTGGTCGGATTCGACAACCCTTAGATGTGGAAACGGCGAAAAGCTTCGTACGGGCTTTTGTATTGTCACGGATCGACTACTGCAACGCATTGTACTGCGGCTTGTCCACGACAAATATACAACCCGTTCGCCGTTTACTACATAATGCGGCCAGAATTGTTTCTGGTACGCGACGCTGCGAACACATAAGTCCTGTGCTACATGAACTACACTGGTTGCCGCTTGACCACCGAATTCTATACAAAGTACTCCTGCTGGTTCACAAAGCTCTGGCGTCAAACAGCCCTGCATACATTGCTGAAATGTTGCACCTATCAACTGGAACTCGCTTAGCCAATGAAGGAGTATTGCGCGTTGACGTCACACGGAATAACAGTTTCTCGTTCATCGGCCCGTCCTCATGAACGGATTGCCATCTAGGTTTCGTGACAGTGCTTTAAACATTACTGAATTTAAGCCTAAGTTAAAGACGTTTCTGTTTCCGTCTTACTTTCATAATCACAAAAATTATCGTTTTGTTGTAAATTGTTATCAAGCGTATCAAGCGCTTTTGTAACGCTATCAGCGAAAAGGCGCTTTATAAATGCCTTATTATTATGTAATATCGACATGACGCTGCTGCATTACGCACTTCCCAGACGTAATGCCCATACGACCCCGGCTATCGTGACTTCAAGGGCGGACCTGATGGGTTTCAATTACGCGAATGTCTTTTCCCACGCGAGTCAGGCCCAAGAAATGACGGAGCTTAGCAAGCCGCAGGAGCGCTTCACAGGATGTGTTCTGATCCTGCCGGACGGGTTGCGCACGTAGTCTACGAGGTACTACCTTTGAGGTCCCCAGGGAGGTTGGCTCCGTCACCTGCTCACAGGCCAAAGAGACCAAACCGCTATTCCCTATCCACGTTTAACCCGGGAAGTGTAAAATTCTTTCTAGATTTCTAAAAATGTGTAATTTATTTAGTTTTGCTTTAGCCAGTGGCCCCCACTAGGGTCCGACAAATCCCTAGACGTTTAACGTCGGATCCGCGCGTGTCTGTGTTTCCTAATTTGGGTGCTCAGCGTGAGTTTACAATTTTCTGAGTGTGAGTCGCACCAGTCGTACCTTTACAACAAACATCATTAACAAGCTTAATTGTAATCGGCGAGTCACTCTGAGGTTTGCTTCTTCGATGCTCGTGTCAAACCTGAACGTGGGTCGTCGATTTGGGGTGATGGATTTCAAACCCCTTCAGTTCCTATCGCTACTACGGGTCAACAAAACACTTGAACAATTTGGGTTTTCAGTGAGCGTTTATTGATGAGTTGCACAAAAATTATGGGTACACGGACAGATACATATTGTACGGGCGAATCCAATAGGCGTTATGTCACAATGAGGGCACGCTAATACACAATGAGCAGAGCTTCGATTGGGGAGGGTTGCGGAGTCATCGCCTTTTTCACGGAACTCTCACAGCTGAGTCAAAACATGGCATGTACTGTGAAGCCTTATCTTATGACAGCTGCGCTTACCTTACGCATGCAAAAGACAGTGGGTCAAATTGAAATCAGTACCGGTGGGGACTGCGGTTAGTCATCGACATAATAAAGGCGCCATCGGACTAACTATTTCCTCGGTACTACGCTTGCTAACAGGAAGGGAACTCCGACACAACAATAGGTTCGGGTAAGCGAAAGGCGGAAACGAGGCGAGGCGTACGGGGTTGAGCGTGCAACGGGACGTTTGCGAGACTTCATCTTGCTCATTGGAATCACAAAATTATGGTACATGATAATCAGTTATTGATACTCGCAGTTAGTAGCGATGAGATTAACCTATGACAACACAATCCAACAATGATACAGCAATACTTATTGATACCATGACAAACTTAAGGAGTGCTCCTCGGTACGACTCCTGAATTCTTTTCTAAAGATGCGAGAACGGTATGGTATTCGTTTTGTCCTACTCGCATACATACGTATTTAGAATGACCCTATAAATTTTGTTACAAAGTGTACAACTATGCTGACTCTTGTTCCCTATCAAACTACTCTACAAACACAGTGGAATTGAGTCTCTAACTGCGGTTAATCCATGGTCTAGATCACTACAGGAACAAACAATTCGAATACACCAACGTGAGTGATCACTACATAAAAGGGAACGATTGGGCGGACTTGTCTTTCGAACAGCTTGCGGGTCCCGGTAGACTGAAGTGGGGACCGAATTTCGAGCTTTTCCTAATCTAGTTTTGTTGCTAGAAATCGATGTGAGCGCGGTCATTGGCTCAGTATATGATCCAAGCATTTGTCCTGGGTTGGATTAATTATTGCCGGACAGTGGCAGTGCGAAATCACTATACGAATTTATGTCCACTTTGAAGCGTACAGGCAGGGTTAAAAACGGTGTCGCGGTACCTGGGAAGTTTCATTAAAACGAGTACTACTGGCTGCGATGACTCGCGGGTCAGCGGCACAATCCTAGAGGTGCTAAAATTTGAGTTAATTTGTCTTGAAAAAGCATCAAAGCAAACCGTATTTGGTACTAAAGTTTAACTGATAATTCGGGCAGTTTCTGCTCAGCGAAGCGAGGCAGTAAACGGTGGCCCCGGTTGTCGGGACAACCGTAACCATTTTGCTAACCGAAATTCTCTCCTTATGTGTCTTCTACTTACTCGAGTTTCTAGTTTTCGGTTGAGATTTCGCGTTTAACTTCCGTAGGGGCTGGAGAAAACCTACGATTCGTGACATCTTCCTAATTTACCAGCCTTTCTCTCTGAAATCTTGCCTGGAAACGGGGTTTGACCTTCCATATAGAATTTCTAGGACCGGGTCAACGGTCCTCACAAAAAATCGGTCGGTCGGGCCGAGACCCGACAAACTCGACATCGCGTCTAGCGATATCGTCAATTCTAGTACTCAAGAATGGTTGCCACAACTAGCAAATTTACCAACTCTGGTAAATTTGATACTTCTTTCACGGTGGCAGCGTATAAGAATTTCGCCACTGCGATGCAGTCGTGCTGCCTTGATGTCACTATACAGAGCAAGAGGGCTTTGAAGCTGAGCTGTACTAAAGATGTGTACTAAAACTAAACTACAATCTGGCTATAAACGTGCTTATACAGGAGAGAAAGCCTGACAATTCTGTGCAAAACCTGAGCGGCTTTTGCGCTGCTCGGGTTTTAAATTTTCATAATTTTTGAACGAGCCGCGGCTTTGCCGGGCTTACTAGCTCAAATGGAAGGCCTAACGGGCCTCTATTTATACAGTAACAATCATCGAAATTCCTGGAGGGGATTTTAAGTTACAACTAAATGAAGTTTTAGGTGTGGGCGGACCCCTATCGGGCCGTCGAGTTTGTGATTCCAACCCGATAATGTTAGGTTTTAGAGCGATGTCCGATAGCGGACGTTCCTACGAAGCAACAGCGAAAGTTCCAATCAAATTCCTGGAGTGGATCTCAAAATGTGTTGACTTTAATCTTAATTCTACGTTTTTGGTGGGATTGGGCCTCTTCAAGGCCGTCGGGTTTGGGGTTCCGACTCGAAATCGACATGTTTTAGAATCCTATTCGTTAATAGACGGTGCTATAAAGAAACTATCAAAGTTTCAGTAAAATTCCTGGGGTAAATCCTAAGATACTCAAATTGTCCTATTTTAGTGGGGGCGAGCCCCTTCAGGGTCGTCGGGTTTATGATCCCGAGGTAATATTCGAAGTTTTCAATCGCTAAAGCAATGACTCGGATCCTCCTCGAGATCCAGGTACAATTTTAACCAAATTGCTGAGGAAACTCTCGGGGTACGTCAGATTTTCTACATGGGCGAGCTGACCAGCTTGCAGAGCGGTATGTCAATAGGTTTATTCACGGTTTAGAACAACTTTTCACGTACGGATAAGCCTGCATCACTATTGCATTAATGTCGAAATTTTGGTTGAGTTCCTAGAGCAAATTAATCCAAAAACACTGATAAATCCCTATTAACAAAGCGTCGAAATCAGATGGACGGCTCCGCGTCCAAAAACCGTAAAACGTATAAACCTTGCAGATAATCTTTGATAATGGCTGAATGAAACGTGTGCGTGACCGTGGATGATGCGGAGTTCTAATGATAATTTCCAATCAGGAACGTTTTATTTAACCTCGGTCGGCTCAAACTAAAGTTTTCAGTCTCGTCTCGACTCAGGGAACCATGAAAAATACTCGGCGCGAGTGTCGCGCTTGTTTGTGCCCTAACTCTTTGACCGAGGGAGATCCAGTATGACTTCGGGATTGATCTGAATCGTGAACGGCCAACACGTGTACAGCGGACCGTGGGACGAGCTAGGACGGGCAGGGCTATCATGTAAAAGGGAAGTGTGGACAGGGGAGGCAAGGATGCTATAGCACGCGATACGTCTACTCTCACTTTATTCGACCTTAACGGGGCTATCTGATAACTTAACGCTAACTACCTATGGCACTATATCCGTAAGCTAAACCTCCCTGTCCACACTTACAGAATCCTTTGTTCCAGCGGTCGTCGTCCATCGCACGCGTCCATCCATCCGCCAAAGCCAAGAAAGCCGATAAAACCAAAGTAAAACAGTAAGTGATGAACGAATATAAACGCTGAAGAGCGCCAGAGCCGGTCTGCAAAACGACCGAACTCTGCGCTGTCGAAGTCATACTGAACGCTGACTTGTTTGCGTTTCTGCTTTTATACTAGATTTTAAAATTTTGAAATTTCGAACTTTTGGGCCGTTAAAGTGCTTGGTCAGCACTTTTGGTCGATTTTCTGATCTAATGTGACCCAACTAAATAAATAGTCTTATCGGCCGCATTCCGATCATATTTTCGAAAATTTTGGGCCGAATTTATTATAAAATCTTATTTAATTAATATGATTTACGACTTTGTTTAATACCAAGTTTATATAAATTCCTTAAATTACTAGAACTTTCTAGAAACTTCGGAAACTTTCAAACAAGCTTCTAACTTTTCATATAAAACAGTTAAAGCTACCAAACTTCTACACTATAACTCGATACATATATATAATACTACAACTGCAAACTCCACTTTAAATCTGAAAAACACGATGTTAGCTATGTAACGACAAAGCTCTTAAACAACCCCCTGCAATAACTCATAACAGACTCTTGATATAACAATTTTAATAACCAGCCAGGTCATTTACTTTACACCTCAAGACACCGCTCAGCTGATAAGAAGTTCTCACATTAAATATTAAACTTACTAAACTACGGTTCAGCTAGCCCCAAACTTCTATAAATTTAACCGGCTATCCCGTGCTGAGGCACCTGAACTATACTACCAAACTTATAAACGGATACTCAGCTTAGCTGAGGGAAATGCTGCTGGCAACAAACATATTACATAATCAGAGTACTAATAATCAGCTACAAACAAATCGTATAAACTACCGCTTACAATACTAACTATACCAACGCCATATAAATTAATAAAGACACGGCTTTAAAAAAGATACAAAAAAAAAAAAAAACGCAAAAAAGAAAAAACAAAAAAAAAAAAAAACAAGAAGGTAAAAAGAGGGTGGGGGACCCTGGGCAATGGCCAGAGTGCCACGACAAACCCGGATTCGGACTCAGCAAGTCCGTCCGGTTGAGATGATATGTAACAGGACCGAATTCGGTCTACAGGGGGGAAAATAGACTCCTGGGGGAGGGTCCATGTCAAATTTTTCAAAAATCGGGGTGTTTAAACGGTTCCCCTGGGCTCGGGGTACACTTTCTTGGGAAGTTTTATATATTTTTGGGTTCGTCTCAACAAGGGGAATCTAATGAGGGGTGACACGCCGGTCGGGGCGTTATTTTGAAATCTTCCTATGGGGTACCTAAAAGTGGGCGCAGCGAGACCCGTCCGGGCTCAAATTAAAGCCTCGGGTCCGAGGATTCTAATGACACCAAATATGTAGTTTTAGGACCAATATTCGTAGAGTTATTTAATTAAATGTGTTTTACCGCTTACGTACTATAATTTGTCCCTAAGTCAGTGGATCCGGGTCGGATTTCCACGAAACCGGTCTCATTCGAAAGACCGTAAAGTTTCCTATAAGAAATATTAAGTACTAAATTTTGAAATTCCCAACGGTTCCGGAGTTATGGACCGGAGCCAATACTTTTTGTCCCTAAATTTCATAAATTTTAATTTTAACTTTTGTTTCTTATCTAACCAGCGAGATTGAACGCTGGTAGACAATATTTGTAAAGTTAACAACTTACCAGTGTAGCGAGCACTGGTAAACTTTATATTTTCGGTTTGCACTTATAATTTTCAGATAATTTCTCAATTGCTGTTCGCTTTCGAGCGAACAGCCACACTTTTTGTGGTCCTCATTCGTGAGGACGGTCGTGACGGGTGTCCGTCACGGCCAGTATTTCCTATAAAGATTTGTAACAAATTTCGGGTCCTACCATTCGGGGTAGGGCAATTCCTACGTAGATTTTATACTGGGTTCAGCGGGGGAGTCGTACCGTCCTAAAATTCCTACAAATCGAGTATGGCAAGGGCTCGCCATACTCACGTTCTGCACCTATAAAATATCAATTTGCATGCGTAAAAATCCCTAAAATTCCTTCTAAAATCATCAAATACGTTACACTCTATCAATCGTACTTCCAACCTAAAAATTACAAAAATACAACAAAATATGACAAACAGAATACATAAAATCATGGTAAACACAGGCGCTTTTATGGCCTGACCAGTCAAATAAAATAGTACAATTATAGCACAAAATGATCATGAACGGTATATAAACGACAACAACAATAGGGCGGCGCTTTTATGGCCTCATACAATACAACGAACGGTATGAATGAATAACATACGACAATCATATATATAACTGGTTAACACTTATGTCCCAATCAATTTGCTGGATCTTGTACCTGAAAATACATATGAGCAACAACATCGATTCCAACGGTACACAATTATATGATACGATCATGGTAATATATATCAAAACGTGCCTTTATGGCCATCAAAGTAACAAGAATACAACAAGAACAATGATAACGATACGTAATTCAATACATATATCAATGATGCCTTTATGGCCAATGATATACGATAAAAATCATGCAAATGCCAATATATATACCAAGGCGTGCCATCGGGGCACTACAATCAAAGTATGGATATACATATCTGTATATACAGTTACAATTCCTTGACGAATATCCATCCCTGAAATAGCAATAACGATACCCATCTTGACCAAAACGACGTCGGCGGTGCAGGCCGAAATACTGAAGATACGAGTCGGTTACATAGCGGGACTCTCTGAATCTGATTATTCCGTTTACTTATATATAGATATATGGTGCGATTGAATTTGTTCCAATTACGTACGTATATACTTTGATTCCAGCTCTGTTTCAATTATCTACGTATATACCTGATACTTTCGGATTTATTGTACTTATGTACTGACATAACTATATTAATCTCGCGAGTCATTCCGATTGCTGATTTACGGATATACTGTGGTTCATGATTTGTGCCCGTTAGGCGATCGATAGATGAGGTGACAACAGGGCTTTATGGTCGATGGGTATATATATAGAGAACTCAATATATATATTTGCTTGGGGCGATTAATTGGTTCTGCTCACATAAATGTACGTATCGTGAGGCGAGGGTGGGTTCCTTACCCTTTCGGGCTATTCCCGTCGGGTGTTCCAGGTTGGGGAGAAAGTGGTGGCAGAATTCGGAAAAGTTGGTCACTATACACGTGGTCATGATTATTGGGAATACAAAGTTGACAACATGGACAGGATTTTTGGTACTAAATGTTGACCATTACACTATGGACGGGATTTTTGGTACTCGGGAAAATGTTGTCCATTACACTGTGGACTGGATTTATGGTACGCGGGAAAATGTTGTTCATTACACTGTGGACGGGATTTTTTGGTACTCGGAAAATGTTGCCCATTGTACTGTGGACATAATTATTGGTGGTCGAAAAAATGTTGACCATTGCACTGTGGTCAGATTTATTTTTGTCCGAAAAATGTTAACCATTGGGGTGTGGTCAGGATTATTTGTGTTCGAAGAAATGTTGACCATTGGGGTGTGGTCAGGATTTTCGTAAATGTTGACCATTATCGTGTGGTCAAGATTATGGGTTTTCGATAAAAGTTTGCCATTAGGCTGTGGTCAGGATTATCCACCTCGTAACGATCCGTAAGGATCTGTTACATCTCTTAATTTTTAAAGGGAAATTATTTGACTTTTTACTTGGGGTGGGAAGATTAAGTGCGAGTTCTAAGGGTAGTTCTGTCGGGGATTTTGGGTTCCGTTTTGGATGTTTTTTAGGTTGCTACTTCGTATTCTCACGGTTACTTTCCGTACGACGGTTTTACTTAGTTTCAACGGGTGTTTCTTTACACCTGATTTATCGGCGTTAGGGGTTTTTACCATCCCCGTTTTCTTGGTAAAATCGGGCTCACTGGAGTCATGAGCCCTACAAAACTTTGGCCATTTGCACTTGCCTCCACTGTCGCTAAAGGCGACATATGTACAAGCACAGATAAATAAAAGTAGTCCATTAATAAATATATGGTACAATCACTAACTTAATTTCCTTGGTAGTTTATATGTCGGGATTTTCAACCAGCGATTTACGGGGTTTCATCTATGACTGCTGGCTGTATTAAAATTGTCGTTTGTAATTAAATATTATATTTACGGGCGTTCGATTATTCTATTTTCTTTGGTCCCTTTTAATATGTGGTTTCTTTTGGGATTTCCTTGCTCCGTTTTACTAATTTTGTGAAAGTTCCTTGGGTTTCCTATAAAATTTCCAACGAAATCCTAACGGTCTTTATGACCTTCTCTTAATTTTTAAAGGGAAATTATTTGACCTAGTACTTGGGGTTGGAATATTATTCTGGGGGTCATTCTTTGGGTGTTTTCTAAACAGGATCGAGGCGAGTCGATCCTTCAAAAAGGAGAATGAACAAGGTTTTACATTTCAGTTATTCCTACAAGTCATATTCACATAACCATGATACAAAATAATAATCACAGTCAAAATATTACGACAATTATCACGATGTCTTGTCCTAAATTTCTAAGAAAGCGGATGAAACTTTGCTTATAAAGTTTACCACGGTTGGTGATAAGTACTTTTACTGTATTTGTAGAGTATCCATAAGCTGAAGTATCAAATTTTGCGGGTTTCTTACAATTTTGTTACGCTTTTATGGGTGTTTTTGTGATTTTTCTCGGAACGATGAGTGCTACTGGGAACCAAACTTGAGGTTCCTTTTACGATGGGTTGAGGGCCTTTTCTACAGGGACTAACGTTGTAGTTTTAGAGAGGACGATGTCCTCATTTGGACGGCGTTTTTCTTGTGGTTTTCCTTGGCGTTTCCTAGGGTGCTTTCCGTGCGTTTTCTTAGGGTTAAACAGGGTTCCTTGGAGGGAACCCGTACAAAAATTGTGTAGACATAATTGGTTCATGACGACGTCGATGCTATGACGATCGACGCGAGCGTCGATTCCGTGCGTAAATGAGCACTTTTGCAATTGAGGTGGTAAAAGCTCGAAATATTAACTTTACAATGGTTACTGATAAGAGCTTTTACTGTGTAAAGTTACTCGATTAAGCAGTCTTTTAACTAAAATTTAGACAAATTTTAAGAGAGATTTGCTAAAACAGGTTCCGAAGGGGTTGGGGAAGAGAGGGTTTTGCTGGGGTTAGGGCTTTAGGGACCCTGTTGTCAAGAGTCCAATTGATACTGCAGAAGTAAATATATCGACAGTGCTGCGAAAATTCGCAAATCCTAGTATTCCAAGCTTGAAACTACCAAAATTTTGGGCTTTACATCGACTTTACGTCCTCGCTACTATGAGTTCTTGCACCAAATTTTGGGTATCCGATTTCCTATAACTATAATCTACACATGATATAATAGTAACAATAGTAACATATTCATACCAATACAGTACATTCAAATATCAAAACGATACATTCGTATATAATTATGATACATTCATAAGCAATCCACACTTCAATAAACATAATTGTCATTTCAAGTAGTGGTGAACGGGCGATTCCGATTTACTTCAATACGTTCAAGTTCCAAAATTCTAATCCTTATTCTAATAAATTTAGTATTTTCTCTGTAATTGATCTTCCAACCAACGGCTCAAATTATCGGCGAAATGCTCATTAATTACTGGTTCCCAATTTTCATTTGTATTACTTTTGGTACAGTCCCATGCGTTAGGTGACTGCAATTCCAAAGAAAGAGGCGGCATCCTTACTTTGCGCAGCATGTGGGGCTTACTTTGTTGAAATTCGGCGTAGGCCTCCTGAAATTCAGTCGACCAAGCCGTCATATCCGATACAAAATTCCAATAGGGTGGCGGTGGTGTTACGATAGCAGTAGCAGAGTCTGCTAGCAAATAGTCAAAGGTACATAGATAATGTCTCAGTCGCCGTACAACATGGCGAGGAGAGTCTAACGGGTGCTTTTCCCAGGTTTTCTTCCGCAAGGCAGATAAATATCCGCCTACTATAACAATAGCTTGAGTTTGTGGGGTTGCCAAACAAACAGCCATTCGGATAAGGAATTCCATAGTTGCTTTTGGCCAGCTATGGACGAAATAATCTGGTCTTTCGTTAAGTTTTAACAACGAGGCGGCGGTAGCATCGCCGAGTATTAGTGTTGTGGGCCATGAGACGATTCCGCTTTTGTGGAAGGTGCGAATTTCTTGTAATAATCGTCCCATCACATTATGACAGTTCCTTGGGCGACGGCCCATTTTAAAATCATGAGGTCCAACGCCTATGCCCCAGAAGCTATCGGAAGGATTAGCTTCCAGAAGCTGGGCTTCTCCTGTAGATAACAGGCTATATTTCAAGGTGGGCAGGTCGAACTTGGGCAATAATACAGTTCGCATTAGATGAGGCAGGACGGGGCGAAGAAGTTGAGTATTTACCTCGTCCAAAAATTGTTGTTTATTTCTTCGGGCAATGGATTTGACATCTCGAGCTCCCAATCGAAGATCTTTGATATCTTGACGGGCTTGATCCTCGTTAAAAAGATAGGTAACGAGTAATTGATATCCTTGTTCTGTGGAATTGTATTCGATGGGATAATGTTGAATTGTTTGATCGAGGGCGGCCATGTTCGACAACATAGGCCAACGAGTGCCTTTAGAAAGAAAGATTTCGATCGGCTTCGAATAGTCGATGAAATAATACGGCACGGAAACGGAATTTTCATGCGATTTGTTGATATCGGCATATCGCTTCGGTCCTTTGAGATAATTCATCTAGAATTTAAATACTTCGTCATTACTGACGGTTCTTCAGGGCGATTTTGGGTCGGAGCTCGAGGTTTGTAACGGGATTAGTGTTATTTCAGCGCTGTCAGGACGGCTATTGTCGTCCTCGACGGGGTGGTGGTCGCGGTGTTCGAACGGTTTGAAGTCCAAAGTCTTCAGGGCGTAGTGGTCTACGTCCCCATGGGTAATTCGGAATTCTTTCTGGGTGGTGTCGAATGATATGTTCGGCACCCGGTTGATCCATAAAGTCTAAATAAGGTGAATACATTGCTCGGCTACTTGCTTGTCTACTGGAAGGATCGACTCGTGTCGGTGGTCGGACAGGGAAAGTTTGCCTTCGACCGGCACGGTCTTCATTAGGTCGCTGGGCCGTCCTACGGAAGGCTTCAGCGGTCGGAATTGTATCGGGTGGTTGCCAACGGCGTTCGTGGGCTTGTCTATACGGCATTTCACGGCGGTTGGTTGGTACATCCTGTCGTTGGACAGGTTCACTTCTCCTAGTTACAGGTATCGGGTATTTCTGACTGACATTATCTTTCTGCGACTTAATCGGTTTACATAAACTATAAGCTTTAGTTCCCATTTTTGGTATCATTGACGATCCAGCTCTGGTCCAAGTAACATTAGTTGCGGTTTGCGTATGCCTAACTGAGGCGGTACTTGCGATTACTTGCTTAACATTATTAATAGTGCGCGGTTTTGCATGTGTGCCACGCTGCGAGCTACGACTGCGTTGTGGCGAAGCGGTTGGGGTAGGTTCATCATCACTGAGTACTCGTGCTATTCCTTGTCTAATTCTGTTTAATTCGGTTTCTGATTCTTCTGATGCACTTTCAATTGCTACTCTTTGTTTTGGAGGTCGACCTCGGCGGGTCTTAGTAATTGTCTCCTCCAAAAGTGGTTGTACTTGTTCATGTACGTGACGTGCGGTTTCTGGTACAGGTGCTGTGTTTCCTGCGAAGTGTTCTAATAATTCAGATGCAGCTTGGGAACTGCTTTCAGTTCCTTCTAATGCTCTGCCTCTTCGTTCCTCTTCCTCAGCTAAGAAGTCTCGTATGACTTCTTCAGCTATCTTTCTTCTAGTATGTCTTCCCATAAATGCTGTTTCTGGTATGTAAGGGTCTCTTGTGTGTACTGTTTCAGATTGTCTAGGTGGTTTAGGAGGTGGTTCAGCTGGAGTGTTTCGAGATCGAAGATGGTAGGGTCCAACGTGATCATCTCTAAATGGTGGGGAGAATGGTGTAGGTCTCACGGGAGATAAGTCGTCCGGTGAGAGCAATCGACTAAATGAACGAGGTTGGGTTACAGGTACACCAGGTTCAGAATCCATTGAAGCGTTACTAGAGTAATTCTGGTATAAGGAATCATCAGGGGACGGTGCACGATATCGAGGGATCGGTTCGCCTTCTGGTATTCCAGGAAAAGGCTTGGGTTGTATAGGTTCTTCACGGAACTTATATTGGGGTAGCGCTGATACAGGTGCTTCCTGTTCAGGGGTAGTAACAAATGCGGTATTTCCTCGCATTGTAGTAGTGGCCATAGGCAGTGGCTCACTCGGTTCAGGTGAATCCATAATCTGTTCGGGGTGTAAGCCAGCGGGATAATCGGGCTTCGGTGCCCAAGTGGCAGCTAATTCTAAATCGCAGCGGTTATACGGGCTAGTTGAATACGGGGGCGTCCGGTGAGGGAATTGTTCGTCCTCAGCGGGTAACAAATATTCCTTTTTTCTATATACGGGTTCTGTATTTTCTAATAAAATTTTTTCTTCCGGTGAGGGAATTGTTCCTCCTCAGCGGGTAAAAAAAATGGAGCCTTCCGGTGAGGGTTTTTTTCCTCCTCAACCCCTAAAAAATTTCCTTCGAAATTAGGTGATAATAATTCATCGGTTCGGCGGTATTCTTTCCGCGTTATAGGTACTGTATGTTCGCCATATTCAGGCAGAGGACCAGTATAATTATCTGGCAAATAAGGTAATTGAGATGCGTTTTGAGTAATAAGTTCTTGAGAAATTCCGGGCCAATCATATTGTGGCGTCCGGTTAGGATCAACAATAGGTAATCGGTTAGGTATATTAGTATCCATGGCGGCTAAGTGAATATCAGCTTGTGCTTGGGTTAAATTCGCTGCGGGCTCAACGTCATCCGCAGGTTCGGTTTCATCCGCTCGTTCGCGGGAATATTCAGGAGCAAATGATTGTCGCATTTCAGCGATTGATTCAGGGTCCGCGGCTTGGACTTCGCGGATAAACAGACGATCGGCGTTGATCGTTTCATTAGGATATTCCAATGGGGTTTGCAAATGTTCATCAGGTACGTCCTGTAAAGGATCTTCCATACCTGGAAAAGTACGAAGTGGGCGATAACAGGGTTTAGTGCGATTAAAATGCACAAGATGCCTTTTCGCATGACTTTGCGCTGTAAGGCGTATTTGGAGACATGGCGGTATGACCTTTAATATTTGATACGGTCCACACCATCTTTGTTCAAGTTTACGCGATAAACCAGGGGTTGTGTGGTATCGATACACCCACACTTCATCTCCAACTTTATATGGAGGAATTTTAGTTTTCCGGTTATAATACTGCTTACGGTATTCACGGGCGGCTTGCATTGAACGGTATGCATTTTCTCTAATAGTGGCAAGCCATCTTTGTACATTAGTACGATAAGCTTCAGCTCCGGGGTACTTTTCCCAGTCAGCTGGCGAGGAGATATCTCCTGGGACTCTGGGGTAATATCCGTACATCAACAGAAACGGAGGATATCGGGTAGTTGTATGCACTGACGAATTATAAGACATTATACAATAGGGTAACAGTTCATCCCAGGTTGTATGATCATCAGGTGGTAGGGCTGCTCGTAACAAGAAAAGTAGGCTGCGATTAAATCTTTCTATTTCGCCATTGGCTTTCGGATTATAACTTAGCGTTTCACGCTTGAAGGTACGTAGTTCAGCACATAAGGCTTGCATGAGGTCGGAAATGAAACATCGACCTTGATCGGATACTAATTCAGCAGGTGCGCCATGTCGGCATACAACTTCTTTGATAAATACTTGGGCTACAGTGCGAGCTGTTTGGTTAGGGATGGCGACGGCAATAACAAACTTGGTAAATTGATCAATAAAAGCAAGTACGTACTTATTTCCAGTACGGGATTCGACACGAATATCAAGGATGTCAACGTACATCCGATGCATAGGGGCGCTGGCTTGAGGTAGGTCGCCTAGGGCAGCTCGGACATTCTGAGGTAAGTTACGAGACTTTTGGCAGGTTACGCATCTCTTCACATAATCTTCAACATGTTTGCTCATATTTTCCCAATAATAAAATTGCTTAAGTTTACTCATAAATCTATCACGGCCTGGGTGGCCTCCAAATAGGGTATCGTGCTCATGCTTCAAGATATGGGGAATAAGTCGACGAGGAACACAAAGTTTCGGGCGATGATCATTTGGTAAGATTGGGTGTAGATACAAGATTTGTGTTGTAGGGCAGATACGATAGTGGTGTGATTCTAATTTTAGTGTGACAGCATTTTTAGGTTCTTCAGGAAGAGTTCCTTTCTGTAAATATGTTCGAATAGGACCAAACTTGTCGTCTTGTTGTTGTAATCGAGGAATAATTGTTACTAAGTTCTTATCTGGTTCTTGGCTAAAGTGTGGTAAATACAAACCTTCTCCAGTGTCTTTCACTTGTTCGGGTCTTAATAGGACCATAGGGCTTTCACAAGCGTATCCTACTTTAACTAACGCGTCGAAAGTTTCCTTCTCAGGTGTTGCTTGGGGTTGGTTTGCGGGAGGAGGGGAATCTTCCTGAGGTGGATCGGGTGCACTTGAAGGACCAGGGTTTTGTTCGCTAGGACCTGGTTCAGGGCTTCCTATAACTCCTGAGCCTACGATGACATATTCTTGGGGATTACTAACTATTTCGGGTTCACCGTAAGTATCTAATATTCTCCTACGTAATCCTTCTGTCAGTTTAGGTACTTCTGCATTAGGCATCATTTGTTGCAATTTCTTAAGCGTCCGTTTAACGAACTTATCATTCGCTTCTCTCTGTTCGGGGGTTTCATCCTGTCTTTTGCGTTTTGAACCATTCTTGCGTGACAACATTGCCACTCTTTTGCGGTACTCCTCTTCTTCGTCCTGTTCTTCCTCATTGTCTGAGGACAATGTAGTTTCTATATCGTGTTGTGGGTCTCTCGAGAGAGCATCAGCGTTTGCATTGGCCTTTCCAGGCCGGTAGATGATATCGAAACCACCAAATTCCATCAATAGTTCGTTTCTCCACTGGGCCAAACGCGAGTTTCGCGGAGGCCGATCAAAAAGAGCCTTAAGCGGCTTATGGTCAGTTTCTACATGAAATTCATGTCCTAATAGGTAATGTTTAAAATGCTGCGCGGCCCAACGTATGGCCAAAGCTTCGGCTTCAATAGCGGGGTATCTACGTTGATAGCCCACTAGGGATTTACTAGCATAAGCGATGGGTTGTACTCCTTTATCGGTTTTCTGGGATAAGACAGCTCCTAAGGCGTAACCAGAGGCATCTGTCTGTAAGACAAACGGTTTAGTAAAATCTGGGTAAATTAACAGAGGTTCTTCTACTAGGGCTTTTCGTAACTTGTTAAAAGCTTCTTCACATTGGGGTGTCCATTTGAATTCGGAGTCTTTTCGGCGAAGACCATTCAAGGGTTCGCAAATATCTGAGTACTGGGGTATAAATTTGTGGTAATATCCAACGAGACCTAGGAAACTTTGGAGTTGTTTCAGGGTTTCGGGACGTTTATAATTATCTATAGCAACAGTCTTTTCAGGGTCAGGTCTTACTCCTTCAGAGCTTATAATGTGACCTAGATATTTGAGTTGTTTCTGTCCAAATTGACATTTTGATGGCTTTAGCTTGAGGTTAGCTTTTCGAAATCGGTCCAATACAGTGACCAAGTCTACTAGGTGTCTATCGAAACTAGGGGAAAAGATCAAGATATCATCGATGTATATCAAACATCGTTCCCATTCTAGTCCTTTGAGTACTATTGACATGCATCTTTGAAATGCTCCAGGGGAAGAGTTTAAACCAAAGGGGAGAACATTATATTCGTATTGTCCGTGAACGGTAACGAAAGAGGTCTTTTCTTTTGTTTCGGGATCTAGTTCAAGTTGCCAAAATCCTTTGTTTAAGTCTAAACTGGACATAAATTTAGTGTCTCGGAGACATCCTAAAATATCGTCAATACGGGGTAAGGGGTATACATCTCGTTCGGCAACTAGGTTCAACTTACGAAAGTCGACACACAGGCGTAATGTTCCGTCACTCTTGGTTACGTATACTATGGGCGATCCCCATGGGGAATCGGAGGGTTCTATCAATCCGGCTTCAACCATGTTATTTAATTCTTCTCGGAGGGGTTCTCTCAAAGAGTGGGCAAGGCGATACGGAACTTGTTTAATCGGTCTGGCATTTCCGGTGTTAATCTTATGTTGATGTATGCCACATCGGCCTAAATCAAATGGATGGGTACTGAAGACATCCGAATTTTCTGAAATTACTGTTTTGAGTTGTTTCAACTGGAATGGAGTCATAGAGGTATTAGAGAAATTAATCTCGCCAAGGATCTGGATCGAACGTTCAGTGTCGATCGCTTTCTTTTGTTCATTAATAACTTGTACGACATTATCGGTTGTTAGTCCTAACCTATTACATTGCTTAACCCTTTTGGGCGGTCCTAAATTCAGTAGGAGATTATTTTGATCGTACAAGAGTTCAACGGCAGAGTCATCGAGGATTTCGATGTGTCCTATCGTTTGTCCTGCATGGATTGCTGTAGGGAGATTTCCAAAATTCATTACGGCTACGGGGATTAATCGCTGTCCGGTTAGAACCAGAGCGTGAGCGATTGCTAAATCTAATATTAATGGGTCTGGCACGAATAGTGCTTGTCCTATAGGAGGCTGTGCAATTTCTGGTATTGCATTAATAAATAATTCAGTGTTAGGGGGAACTTGGACGTATTGTCGACTTACGACATTGATCACGGGTGGATGATAGTCTGCTTGGTCGGCAAAAGGCACAGAGCACTTCTCCGAACCATTTGATAGATCTAGACAACGGTCTTTAAAATTTATGGCAACTTGTGGTAAGAAAGCCATAAAATCAGTTCCTAAAATACATTCGTACGGGGTGTCATTCGTGACTTGAAATTCACAGGGCACGGTAAGGGTTCCTATAGTGATAGGTACCTTAACTACTCCACTTATGGAAAGTTCCTGTTGCGTGGCGGAAACTATTCTCGTATTGGTAGATTCGCGGGGTACTAAGCCTAGTCGGGCTGCAGTAGCTTGAGATAAAATGGAGACATCTGCTCCAGTGTCAATAAGAGTATTTACGGGTGTTCCTAGAATAGTGGTGTTAATAATCAGCGGGGTATTATTGGCTTTGAGGGCATTGACTCGTTTGGTTACGACACCAGTACGAGATCTACTACGTAGTCGACGGATGGGGTTAGCGAATAACTCTCCATCATCGATAAATACCATGCCTTCATCAGAAGGGGCGCTTGGAATAGGGCGTTTCCGTGTATAACGACGCGGGGTTCTACTAGTTCTACGAGTCCTATCGGGAGATGGTAAAGAGGCTGTACTTTCAGCTTTCTGTAACGGTGTCATAACATGTGCTTCATCGGTATAAGAAGTGGTAGATGCTTCAGGTGAAGTCATCATCCATTGGGTGGTCGGCGTTAGTTCCATCTGGTGGTTCTCCACTCGGCTTTTACCAGGGAACCATCTAGGTAAACAATGGGGACATCGAAAAGGTAGTTTACACTTATAGAGGCCATATCCTAGTACAATGATGCCTATTACTATAGTAATTATTGCGTACGGGGAGAGTCCAGTATATTCGAGTGCAGGAAGGGCAATAACTTTATGTAACTGGTCCTTCGCTATTTGGGCTACTTGTAGGTTGATTGCTTTAGCATTTTCTAAAGAACTCCAAGTAAGAGGTTTCAACTTGGTATTAGACAACTGGTCCATGGAAATGTTGGGGCCAACTCGAACCATTAATTCCTCAGGCTGTAACATGCTCGTTAGCATAAGTGATCCTACAATTAACTGTGTGTAATTGCCATGTGGCATCCAAACGACTCCATGGTCGGGTACTATTCTACTTTGTCCTTGTGTAATATGTGCGAAATGTCGTTTGTCTGTGATTACGAGTTTCTCCTCCGAAGTACGGAGCAAGACTCCTTGCATAGTAGTGTAGACATCGGTACCATTGTCAAGCGGTCCGATTAGAGAACGGTTTTGACATTTTGATTTAGTGTACTCAGAGACGAGGTCACCCGAAATAATCCAGTCAAGGCAATGTATGCGTTGATCAGTTACAAGCGCGTGCGGTTCGCAAAATGCAATGCCTGGACGGCGTTTGCAAGCGGCTAAATTCAATACTTCAAAGCGCGATGAAGATACGCGTGCTGCGTATTCTGGTAGCGGTAATTTTACATGCGTTCTAGTAGCGGGTACATTCCAGCCAGTGTTATATATGCGAAAATACGGTCTTACATCATTCGTGGTTGGTAAGGGTAACTGCAAAATAAATCCGAATCGAAAAGTATTCAAATCCACGTTAACTGGTAAAACTCGTCCAAATTGGTAAGCTAAATTAGGTTCACGGGCTAAAATGGACTGGGAAATTCTTGGATCCATCTTAAATAAACGTCTTAACATTAGGGCATCTACTACGGTCGGCGTTAATTCTCCACTCAACATGGATTGCATTATAGCTTGGACGGACGATCGAATGTTAGCTCGAACTGTATGGGTAAGCAACATCTGGTTCACTTGCATCACTGCTCTGTGTTGTGAGCATCTAACCTGTTCTACCATATCTACTACTTCCTGCATACTGTGATGTAAAAAGGCATATAACTCTTCGTTTGCTTGGGTCAACTTCTTGATTTCCTTCGTATTACGTAGGGTTGCTTCTAGGGTATCCCTCATATACGTTCTTATAGCGTGCATTTGGTTTCCCATATTGTGTATGTGAATGCCATTGGAGATGGACATTCCCATTCCTAAAAATCCTGACACTGCTCCAGCGGCAGCTGCAATAAGCGTAACGAAACGCTTGCTTCTCTTAGGGTCATCATGACAAAAGTGTAGGTTGTTATCACAGAATGAGCGCATAAGGTTTGAATAATAACTAATATCTAGGACTCCGTTATAGGTTCCACTTAACTCTGTTCCTAATTCTCTCATAGTTTTGTATAACTGCGGGTCAGTTGTGCAATTGCTCCAGTAGCAACAATCGGATGAACACGAGCCATCCGCGTTGTATAGTAGACAAGGGGTAACTTCGTCTGAGGGAGCTCTCATATCTGGTCTCCAATGTCTTAATGTTAGCTGTAAAACTACGGGTAAATATGTGAGTTGATCTGACGTGATCATTAGTCCTTGAGGTTCAACTACAACTCCTACTTGAGAGTTCACTACTACTCCTAGTCGTGATATTTTCTCGCTCATCGGCGTCGAAACTGCATGAGTGGTTGAAATCAATGCCAACCACATAACTAAGAGAACTCCACAAATACCATTAACTAAGGTACTAGTCCTGTATCCAACTAATGGATTAGACGCGACTGGCGTCCGTTGAGGTTCCTGAGGGACTGGTTCTAATTCTATTTCATCTTGGCAGGGAAGGCTTATATCTTCGTTAATCTGAGTATTATTCGTTTCAGGGTCAGTATCCGTTTCATCTAGATATTCCTCCATCGCATCAGCTAACTGCTGATCGAGGTCTTCTACTGAGGTACTTCGTACTGGAGCTTCACATGTTAGCGAGGCTACCGGATGTCTTAGTAGTTGCAACTGGGCCTTTATCAGTTTCTGGCGGTCTTGTCTATGAGATTCGTTCTCAAATGTCATATGTTCCGTTATATTCTGTACCAACTCATTTACTGGGATACCTTGGGTACCTTGATTTCGGAAAATAATATCCAACAGATAAGGGGCTTGTTTAATTAGTTCGTGGAATTCCAGGTTGCTATCGCGATAACTCACTCTGGCTGCCTGTGTTCCTAATCCTATAAAGTATGACCAACGAGGCCAAATAGTTCCATCTAAATCGATAAAGGCACAACTGGTAAATAAAGTTCCGGTGTAACTCCATCTTCCATAATATCCATCAAAATGACATTCACTCTCGGGAAGAATTAAGGCCTTAGAGAGATCGAGGTGGTTTTCTCCACATTTCTGACACGTAGGTATATAACTTAACTCAGCCTTATAGGTTTCCTCCATAACTTGGCGGAGCGTGCGGCCGTTCACGCATTTACCCACCAACTCTAGAAGAAGTTCCAAGGAGGCTAAAGCTAAGACACTTATGTAAATTCCTGAAGTTCTATGTTCTATCGGTGAGACTACGCCTAATAAATGAGCTAAAACAGTTGCATCCCTTCTAGGTTCTGGCTGGTTACATGCATCCGAACGTATCTCAAACAGTCGAGCTAAATTATTCAGTTGTTCTATTACGATAAGGGTACGTCTATAAAAGAGAATTCTCGGTTGCGGTAAACAATGCCATTCGAGGCCTAAACATTTGTCGGGTATTATAAACTCTGCATTTTCCATTCGTCCTTCATCTCGGTCTCCTGGATTAGGTTGAAATGGGGTAAATTCGATTCGTGGATAACGGTACTTCATCGTTTTCACTTTTTCACTGGGAATGGTGAACATGTAGTCCGGGCCTAAAAGTCTGTTACGTTCTTCATTTGTCATCACTCTCAAAGTTCCAAATTCAATAGGTACGTTATTATCAAAGTCCATTCGAAACAGCTTATGCAAGCGTTCGTCCAATTCACGTAAACGTCTCGTTCTCTCCACATTCACATATTTCCACAAAGTCTCTTGTGTCCAATTAAAGTCCATGTTATTATTATCGTTATTGTTATCTACATCTTCAGGTTCCTCCGACGGGAACGTATTAGGCGTTGCATTAAATTCTACGGAAGACATTCGACTAGAGGGCTCTATTTCGGAGCTACAATACAAGTTCAGCAGATTCGGATCGTCACCCGACTCCACATCCCTTGCTTCTTCGTCATTGGATTCACCTAAGTTACCCAGAGGCATACTTGGCACTCCTTCGATAGGATCCTCCACTTGTACTAAATCTTCATTACGCTCCATAACCTTAGCAATTTCTTGGTCACATTCTCCATCTTCACTAGATCCTTCGCTAACTAGCGATTCTTCACTCTGACTTACTTCCTTATTCATATTGCTGTCTTCAACTATCAACTCAGCCTTACTGGCTTGACTACTTTCCTTACCTGGTCGTTGGCATTCCCATTTACCTGTCGAGTCCCACTCATGTGGCGGCGGCGTATTTTGCCTACGGTAACAGGCCCTATAGGGATCTTGCCAGTATAACCAAATCTCATGCTCGTCCTCATTTTCACTATCTGATTCATCATTATTACTACTATTATTATCATCTTCTGTATTTGGAATCTCAAAATTTGTCCCAATCTGGGCATCTACTCCACTAACCTTTTCCTTACTAATAAGCTCACTTAACTCAACTACTTCATTTACATTACCACTATTACTTGTTTCAACAATTCTATTGAGATCAACTTCTTCAGTAACTCCAACTACTTCACTAACTTCAACTACATCATGTTCATTACTATCTTTAACAACTCTATTACTATCAACTACATCACTTAAATCATTAACTTCTACAACATCAGTATCAGGGCACTGCGATCGATCGGCTCCTGAAGACCCAATGCTACAGGCCCGTGCCTGAACAGACCCCAGGCAGGTCGATTTATAACTCTGTTTACTCCCAATGATCATGCTCGTATCCTCAGTGAGGCAGTACGCAACTTGCTCTCTACCTCCACATGGACACGGGGGATCAACCGCAGTTTCCTTAACTGATTTTCGCGAACTCAACGGGTTTAAATCAGCAACATCCTTTGAATCACCAACATCAGCAGTGGTTTCAACAACATTCACAGCAACAACATTTGAATCAACAACCTCAACAACATCCACTGCATTATCACCAACAACATTTGAATCAACAACAGCAACAACATTCACACAACAGTTCGCTTTAACTTCATCAACAGGACCGTCGTTTCGCGCTCCAACGACGGGAGATGCAGACTCACCGAGGGTGGAAGAGTCAAATTCTATCACCTCATCTACTTCGACGGTGGACGCAATTGGAACCTCACAGTGTTTGGATCGGTCAAATTCTATCACCCAATCTACTCCACTCCCATGTCTGGATGGACCCCAGGCAATCATTTCAGCCCCAACGATCACATCCGCTTCTTCGGTCCGAACGGTCGCGAATCGCTCAGTACCTCCACTTGGACACGGGCGACGAGGGCAGCCCCGGTCAGCATCAAGGAAGGACCCAATGACTGGAGAACCCCTGGTCAGTGAGGGTGGGAAATTCACCTCCTGCCCCAAAATAACATCAGCCGGTTTTAAATTATCAAACCCACACGGACTTATCTCTTCGGCGCCGGCTACCGGAAAATTACTCTCTAAAGCGCGCCTAAAGGGGGATACACGTGACGCACCACACTCAACAACAGGACGGCTGACGTTGCCGTCTGTTTCACACACATTCACACCATACGACTCATGACACGGATATAGGCAATCCTTAGTATTTTGAACGGGACTAGGACTGATCGCTACCGAATGAGCTCTGGTTTCGGCCGAGTCAATCTCCATCATCCCTGGTTCATCCCACTTCTCTACAGACTTCATGGATACCTCACACGGCAGAGCACTTGAAGGCTGGGCAGGTTGAACCATAAAATTATTAGTGGCTTCTACGCCTGGATCCTTAACTCTTCTATTATTACTAGCTGAACAACTTATATAACTATTGGACCCGGACGCGGCGAGCGTAAACGCCATTGCGCGATACATCGACGTAGCCGGAATCCGGTCGCTACGAGCGTTACCACCCGCCCTGACGGCAGTTATGCGGGATACATCGCAGTGGCCAATATTCTCTCTCACTACACAACATGGGCCAGTCTCAGAGGAGGAATAAAAATTAAAATTATTTTCAGCTTCATCAACATCAACATCAATATCAATCATCTCCAAAGAGCTGGGGATCCCGGAAATCCTACAGGAGGTGGTCCCAGGGCGCATACCGGCATTATCAAACCCACACGGACTTATCTCTTCGGCGCCGGCTACCGGACCACACGGACTTATCTCTTCGGCGCCGGCTACCGGAAAATTATCAAACCCACACGGACTTACCAAAAAAACCCACACGGACTTATCTCTTCGGCGCCGGCTACCGGAAAATTATCAAACCCACACGGACTTATCTCTTCGGCGCCGGCTACCGGAAAATTATCACAGACTTTAGAACTACAATTATCTACTATTTTCATATTTTCCTTTACTATTTCCATACTCTCATTTGCTACATCCATAACTTCATTTACTACATCTTGACCTATCTCATAACCATTCAAACTACCTACAGAAGGTTCTTTTCCATTTGCGGACGAATTACTACAAATTACCGATATTTCTTCCTGGCTATCCTTATCTACCTTAATACTATTTGTACTGTTTACATGTTCGCCCTCATAGTCGTAATATGTCCCTTCACGTTCACAAATGTCCTCGTCCATTTCAATTAACTCATCGGTGGTAACATGGTCGGTCGAGTATGACGACTCGCGACTCCGAGTGTGACACGTAGCATCATCAAATGGAGCGGTTACGATGACGTTCACATGTCGAGCGAACATATCACCACCTTCAGTTTCATCATAATCACTATAGTTGTCCACAGCGGTTAAATATCCGTCACTGTCATACTGTTCGTCAGTTACTGCAATTGCGTTTACTTGTCCAGACTGTTCACCAAACCCTAACCTATTCTGGATCATTCCTAATTCTCGGCTCAAAACTTCTAACCTATGATTGGTGGCGGGGCTAGGATCTCTAGCTCCGTTGCGGCGGGTAGCGTTGCAATTAACTTGGTTACGTCGGCGTTGCATATCGCCGTTCCACTGGTTGGATCTTTCTCTCATTTGACCGTAATTATTCTGGAACTGTGATCTATTCGGGGGATACGCGGGTCCCATTGACGCGCGATCATTACGCGAGCGTTGGAATGCATTATTCTGCTGCGGATAATTACTAAATGCGTTCATCGGTCCGTTCCTAGGACCATCGGAATAACTGCGCGAGTTATTATTAACACCTTGATATGGTCGATACGGTTGACCATTCATGCGATTATCGTCAAAGCGGCGTGCACCATTATTAAATTGGTTACTACGATAGGGCTCGTTTGAGCCTCCTGAGCGATTAGGCTGAGCTCCACGCTGTACATAGCTGGAGACATATACATCGACAGGCTGCTGCCTTCGCGCTACAGCACCTGCTGGTTCTGGCGGAGGATATGCCAACGTTGGGCAATAGCGAGCATAGTGACCGTTCTGGCCACAACGAAAACAATTTACTAATGGCATCTGCGGACGCGGTGCCACTGGTTGCGAATTATTTGCATAAGGCTGCGCAAGCGCGTTCAATTGCTGCGGAGCTCCTGCTCGGCGGTCGATTACATCGAGTAATCGGTTTATTGTATCATTATTGGTTTTACTTACACGGCGGTGATCCTCTAATACTGACTGAAGTTGTGTGACCACTCCTTCTCCAGGTTCTTCGAGAAGGGCGTTAACTGCCTTATTGGGGCGCGGTTTACTTACTACTGCGGGGGTGTCCGGTTCAGGACAATCAGATATCGCATCCTCATATCGCTTAGCAACTTCTAACATATCACGAAAAGTAGGACATTCATGGATTTGGTTCAACACTTGTCTACGCAATTCTACTCGTAATCCCCTTTGGAAAAATTTACGGAGCAGCGAGTCCCTCTGTGGAGGGTCAACATCAGGAAATGCTCGGTCACACAACTTTTGCAATTCTAGACCATATATAGCGACTGTTTCCTCGGCACCTTGCTTTCTAGTGCAAAGGCCTGCGAGCGATTTCTCTGGGCGGCGCGAAGAAGAAAATAAGAAGCGTAAATTATAAACCAGACCGTCAAAAGTTCTCCGTTGCGCTGGGGTCAGGCCTGCATAGGCCTCTCGAGCGGGTCCTCTCAGTAATGCGGGTATACAGGTCAACTTTTGCTCATCACTCCAATTGTTGGCACTAGCCAATCGGTTAAACATTCGAATCCAATCTTCAAAATCCTGACCTCCAGGTTTTCCCTCAAAGGTCGGCATGTCACGAAGAGGTATTATGGTTGTCGCAGAAGCATGTTTAACAAGGTGGTGCAGCAAGGCACCCAAAGTATCTTTCGACGGATCGGGGAGAGGCGGTAAATCTCCATTATTACCTTCAGAATGGGGCGGGTTATTGAAAAGATTATCATCCGGTTCTACGTATTCTCCGAGATCAGTCATTGGGTATTCTTGTCGGTTTGCCATCAAAAATTGTTTTTTTTTCTCAAAACAAGATCTTAAAACTTTTCCTAGTCAACGCCGGGTTCTCAAAAACTCAGGCTCTATTCTTTTGAAAGTTTAACCAAATTTCGTCAAAACTCTTTACCCGTTCACTGCCGATTTACACAAATACCAATATGTCACAAAACAGAAATTATACAACAACAATTAAACTATGAATGATAGTCTCAAAAGTTTACAGTGTCCCAATCCGGCGGTGACAACGTTCTTTGATTCCACGGACTTCTCCACTAGCTTTTGAGGTCGGTACGATATGGCACGGCAGCGACTCGAACAACGGTCGTTGGCAGACGATGGTATTACGATTGGTACGATGTTCGAATCGTGGCGACGGTTGGTCGGCGGCTACTCTTCGATTTCGGCGACGTGGCGGTCCCAGCGATTTATCGATGACGTAGTTTACTGGGTCGCAATTAGTAACGGCGACCGGCGACAACAGTCTAAATAGTCCTGATCGAACACTGACGAATCCAATAACCCGTTTAGTGTAGCCAAAACCCCAGGGCAATATGACCGATAACCCGGCTAATATGACCAATAACCCGAATAATAAGGTTAATAATTTTAATAATAGGGCCGATTATACCGACTAATATATATCTTCCACTATCCCAGTAATAACAACGAGTAATTTAACTAATACGACCAATAACCCTTTTTCGATTATAACTAATACCACCAATAACCCTTTTTCGATTATAACTAACAATATACCACCAATAACCCTTTTTCGATTATAACTAATACCACCAATAACCCTTTTTTATTATGGCTAATACTACCAATAACCCGACCAGAGTAACCGATAGTTCCGATTGACGTAACCAAAATCCCTATAACTGTTCCACGACAGTTGGCAGCGGCTCGCTAAACGAACGAGATCGAGTCCGAGTTAACTAGTTGACGAAGGCTCAATAGAGAAGCGATATTGAGTCCGGATAAATTATCGACGACGGCTCAATAATTGACGAAATTGAGTCCGTATGAAGTCAACTAATTAAATTGACGAGGATTCACTATATAGCCGTACTATAATAGTTTGATATAGTTAATATTATTGCGAGTACATGGGTTAAGGATTAAGATGCCTGAAATAGTGGTCCCCCTCTGGGGGTCGCTCCTCCGGACCGAACCTCTTGGCTCGTGGTTGAATCGTTCCTTTTCCGCACGGGCGGTTACACATGTACACGGGTACATCCACACAATGGTATAACAACAATTTCAATAACAACACAACATAACAATCATATGACAACCATTGATACATAACAACACCTACACTCCGATCAGCATCATCCTTGGTCATGCACTTGAACCTTCACAATACTCATATATATATGTACATAATTTTCCAAAACTGGTCCTCTTGTATGTATGCGAGAGGTCACTTTTCTCAAAAGTTCCATAAACTATATAAACGAGTAAAATTTACTCAAAACGTGTGGGTTAGACGAGTAAACCAGCCTCACGGCGTGGCCCCCACTTATGTAATATCGACGTGACGCTGCTGCACTGCGCACTTCCCAGACGCAATGCCCATACGACCCCGGCTATCGTGACTTCAAGGGCGGACCTGATGGGTTTCAATCACGCGAATGTCTTTTCCCACGCGAGTCAGGCCCAAGAAATGACGGAGCTTAGCAAGCCGCAGGAGCGCTTCACAGGATGTGTTCTGATCCTGCCGGACGGGTTGCGCACGTAGTCTACGAGGTACTACCTTTGAGGTCCCCAGGGAGGTCGGCTCCGTCACCTGCTCACAGGCCAAAGAGACCGTACCACTATTCCCTCTCCACGTCTAACCCGGGAAGTATCAAATTCTTTCTAACTTTCTAAAAATGGGCAATTATTTGGTTTTGTTTTAGCCAGTGGCCCCCACTAGGGTCCGACAAATCCCTAGACGTTTAACGTCGGATCCGCGCGTATCTAATTTCCTAGTTTGGGTGCTCAGCGTGAGTCTAAAATTTTCTTTTCTAATGAGTCGCACCAGTCGTACCTATACAACAACAATGATTAATAAACTAATTTGTAATCGGCGAGTCACGCTCAGGTTTGCTTCTTCGATGCGCGTGTCAAACCTGAACGTGGGTCGTCGATCGGGGTGACGGATTTCAAACCCCTTCAATTCCTATCGCTACAGTGGGTCAACAAAACACTTACACAATTCGGGTTTTCAGCGAGCATTTATTGATGAGTTACACAAAAATTTACGGGTACGCGGACAGATACATATTGTACGGGCAGATACAATAGCGTTATGTCACATTTATAGCACGCTAATACGTAATAAGCAGAGCATCGGTTGGGGGAGGGTTGCGGAGTCATCGCCTTTTTCACGGAACTCTCACAGCTGAGTCAAAACACGGCATATACTGTGAAGCCTTATCTTATGACAGCTGCGCTTACCTTACTCATGAAAAACAGTAGTGGGTGAAGTTAAGATTAGTACTAATGGGTGCTACGGTTAGTTATCGACATAATAAAGGCGCCATCGAAATAACTATTTGCTTAGTGCTATACTTGCTAACAGGAAGGGTACTCCGACACAACAATAGGTTCGGGTAAGCGAAAGGCGGAACGAGGCGGGGATACGGGGATGAGCGTGCAACGGGACGTTTGCGAGACTTCATCTTGCTCGTGCAAATCACAAACTTATGGTACATAATGATCAGGTAATTGAATTCGCAATTAGTAGCGATACGGTTAACTTATGACAACACAACACAATAATGGATACGACAATGCTTGAGGATATCATGACAAGAGTATGCAATATTCCGCGGTACGACTCTTAAGTTCTTTCTAGGTGTGCGACAACGGTACGATACGAAATTTTCTCCTACTCGCATACATACATACAATCCTTTGGGTGACCATGGAAAATCTGTAATTAAATGTCCAAAAACTCTACTCAATTTTGATGCTCGTTCCCTATTAGATTATTTTATGAACACAACAGCAATAAGGTCTTAATTAACCGAATTCTTCGATCCAAGTCACTAACAGAACAGACGTTTCAAATACGCCAAAGTGCGTTACAACAGCAGGAAAAGGAACGATCAGGCGGACTTGCCTTTCGTACGACTTATGGGGTTCCGGGAGGATGAAGTCGGGACACAAACTTTGAACTTTTCCTAATGAAATTTTGGGTTCCACTTTACTACGCGGTTGTGCCTATGATTTTAACTAAAACAGATACGACTGATGGCGAGGCCTCGTAGGCCCTCGGCATGACTCTAATAATACTGAAACCTACTTTGATGTTACTTGGAAAGCGTTCAAAAATGAGCTCAATTTCGTACTAATGTTTAACGGTTATTTCGAGCAAACTCTGCTCGACGAATCGGGGCAGTGAACAAAGGCCCCGGTTGATAGGACAACCGTAGCCCATTTTATGCTGGAAGGGGCACTCGGTTTGAGTCTTTAAATCGTTCAATTCCTGGTTTCCTCTCCTAAATTTACGTATATTCTGAGTTAAGACTGGGGGGGCTTTCGATGTCTAATACTCACTATTCTGCCAGCCTTTCTCGACTAGAGTTTGCTCTGCGGCTGGGCTTGACCTCCGGTGTTGATTTCCTGGGACCGGGTCAACGGTCCTCACAAAAATTGGTCGGTCGGGCCGAGACCCGATAGACCCGACATCGCGTCTAGCGACGTCGTCAATTTTATTCCTACAAAACTTTACCACTAGCTGGGAAATTTACCAACTCTGGTAAACTTGATACTACTGCTACGGTGGCAGTGTATAAGAATTTCGCGACTGCGATGCAGTCGTGCTGCATTGATGATTATACTCAAGGGAGGAAAACTGAACTGTAAACTCAGAAACTTGGAAAATATGTGCAAAACGCAAGACCAATACCAATCTGTAAAACTGTATATGCTACGGCGAAAGCTACAAATTCAACGAAAACCTGAGCGGCTTTTGCGCTGCTCGGGTTTAAATTTTCATAACTTTTGAACGAGCCACGGCTTTGCCGGGCTTACTAACTCAAACGGAAGGCCTAACGGGCCTCTGTTTATACTGTAAAAATCGTCGAGATTCCTGGAGAGAATTTTACTTATAAACATTTCAAATTTTAGGTGGGGGCGGACCCCTATCGGGTCGTCGGGTTTGTAATTCCGACCTGATAAAGTTAAATTTTATGATGTCCATCGAAAGTAGACATGCTTGCGAAGAAACTGCGAGAGTTTCACCAAGATTCCTGGAGAGGATCTTAAAATATTTTAATTTTAATCTGGAACTTACATTTTTGGTGGGGTTAGGCCACTTCAAGGCCGTCGGGTTTGGGTTTCCGACTCGAAATCGACATGTTTTAGAATCCTATTCGTTAATAGACATTGCTACGAAGAAACTACCAAAGTTTCAGTAAAATTCCTGGAGTAGATCCTAAGATACTTAAATTTTCCTATTTTAGTGGGGGCAAGCCCCTTCAGGGTCGTCGGGTTTATGATCCCGAGGTAATATTCGAAGTTTTCAATCGCTAAAGCAATGACTCGGATCCTCCTCGAGATCCAGGTACAATTTTAACCAAATTGCTGAGGAAACTCTCGGGGTACGTCAGATTTTCTACATGGGCGAGCTGACCAGCTTGCAGGGCGGTATGTCAATAGGTTTATTCACGGTTTAGAACAACTTTTCACGTAGGGATAAGCCTGCATCACTACTGCATTAATGTCGAAATTTTGGTTGAGTTCCTAGAGCAAATTAATCCAAAAAAACACTGATAAATCCCTATTAACAAAGCGTCGAAATCAGATGGACGGCTCCGCGTCCAAAAACCGTAAAACGTATAAACCTTGCAGATAATCTTTGATAATGGCTGAGTGAAACGTGTGCGTGACCGTGGATGATGCGGAGTTCTAATGATAATTTCTAATCAGGAACGTTTTATTTAACCTCGGTCGGCTCAAACTAAAGTTTTCAGTCTCGTCTCGACGCAGGGATCCATGAAAAATACTCGGCGCGAGTGTCGCGCTTGTTTGTGCCCTAACTCTTTGACCGAGGGAGGTCCAGTATGACTTCGGGATTGATCTAATCGTGAACGGCCAACAGTGTCAGCGGATCCGTGGGACAAGCTAGGACGGGCAGGGCTATCATGTAAAAGGAAAGTGTGGACAGGGGAGGCAAGATGCTATACAGTGATACATCTACTAGATGTTATTCGACCTTACGGGCTATCTGATAACTTCGCTCCTACCTATCTGGCATGTACGGTAACTCTAACCGCCTCCCTGTCTACACTTACAGTCCTTCGTTCCAGCGGTCGTCGTCCATCGCGCGCGTCCATCCATCCGCCAAACAGAAGAAAGCCAGTTAAAACCAAGTAAAACAGTAAGTGATGAGCGAATATAAACGCTGGTTGTTGAAGAGCGCCAGAGCCGGTCTGCAAAACGACCGAACTCTGCGCTGTCGAAGTCATACTGAACGCTAGAGACTTCGTGCGTCTCTGCTTTTATACTAGATTTTAGAATTTTGAATTTTCAAACTTTTGGACCGTTAAAGTGCTTGGTCAGCACTTTTGGTCGATTTTCTGATCTAATGTGACCCAACTAAATAAATAGTCTTATCGGCCACATTCCGATCATATTTCTAGAAATTTTGGGCCGAATTTATTATAAAACCTTACTTAATTTCTATGATTTACGACTTTGTTATTATTAAGTTTATATAAATTCCTTCTAGCTTACTACGGAAACTTTCTAGCAAGTTTCTAATAAAAGTAACATTAAACTACCAAAGTTAGTGCTGGCTCTACTTCACAATTCCTGGAAACACATGTAAGCTAAAGACAAACTTTAAACAAAATAGATATAAAACTAATATTAATTTAATATTTATTTCACCTGTAGAGACCGCTCTGCTGATAAGACGATTTCGATCAACATCAAATAAGCTTACTACAAAGTCAGTATTGAGTGCTAGGCACCTGAACTGTGTATTTATTTGACGGAAACATTAGCTGAAAATGCCGCGGCTCGTATAGCGAAGTACAAACGATATTAAACGAGCTCCCATATAATCTACACGAACGCCATCTAACTCGCTATTGTACTGATAAGACGTTCATTGCTACCCATATTAAGATTGAGACTTCATATAAAGCTCACATCAATTTAATATAAATCGTCCTTATATTACTGTTAGCTTTTGTTTGCTCAGCAGAGATGCCAGCCTCGTCGGACCACATGGCCCTAAAGAAGTAACGGTAAACTATCAGTGCGCTGCTAAATTTATATAAAATTTTAAGCTTATATACGTTGTTGACTTAACGGGATGTCAATTTGATACTAACTGAATTAACCAAATATAATATTAACTATATATAAGAGACACGGCTTATGTAAACAAAAGAGAAGAAAAGAGAACAAAGGGGCAAAAAGAGGGTGGGGATCCCTGGGTAATGGCCAGAGTGCCAAACAAGACTCGGATTCGGACTCAGCAAGTCCGTTCGGTTATTTTAATATGTAACAGGACCGTATTCGGTCTTCAGGGGGAAAATAGACTCTTGGGGGAGGGTCCATGCCAAAATTTTCAAAAATCGGGATGTTTAAACAGTTCCCCTGGGTTCGGGGTACACTTTTCTGGGGAGTTTTATATATATTTGGGTTAGTCTTGACAAGGGGAATAAAATGAGGGGTGACACGCCTGTCGAGGCGTTATTTCTGAAACTTTCATATGGGGTACCAAAAAGTGGGCGCAACGGGACCCGTCCGGGCTCGAATTAAAGCCTCGGGTCTGGGGATTCCAATGATACCACGTATATAACCTTGCGTCTAATTTCCAGTAAATTATTTAATTAAATGTGTTTAAGCCGCTTACGTACATATTGATCTGTCCCTAAGTTCGCGGGTCCGGGTCGGATCTCCACGAAACCGGTCTCATTTGGAAGACCGTGAAATTTCCTATAAGAAATGTGAAGTACAAAATTTTGAAATTCCCAGCGGTTCCGGAGTTACGAACCGGAGCCGATACTTTCGGTACCAAATTTTCCTAAATTTTCATTTTGTCTTTTTTCATTTCAATTTTGTCTTATCTTAATGAGTTATCCAGTGACAATGGTAACATTGAACACTGGGAAATTTGATACTTTCGGTTTACACTTATATTTTTCAGAAAATTTACTCAATTGCTGTTCGCTTTCGAGCGAGCAGCCACCTTTTTTGCAGTCCTCATTCGTGAGGACGGTCGTGGCGGATGTCCGTCACGGCCAGTTATTCCTGCGAAGATTTGCAGCAAATTTCGTGGTCCTACCATTCAGAGTAGGGCAATTCCTAGGTAAATGTTCATACTGGGTTCGGCGGGGGAGTCGTACCGTCCTAAAATCTCCTACAAATAGAGTATGGCAAGAGCTCGCCATACTCGCGTGCTGCACCTCTGAAAGATCAGTTGTGCGTGCGTAAAGCTCCCTAAAATTCCTTCTAAAGCATCCCAAATTGGTTACATTCCATCAATCGTAACTCTAACCTAAAAAGTACAACAATACAACAAGGTATGACAAACATGGTACGTAATATCATGGTACAATGCAGGCGCTTTTATGGCCTGCTCAATCCAATAAAATAATACAATTATAGCACAACATGGTAATAATACAATATACAACGACAACAACAGGGCGGCGCTTTTATGGCCTCATACGATTACAATAAACGGCATGAAGACGGTACAGAAAATATATAGATATATATCTGGTTAACAGTTCATGTCCTAATCAGTTTGCTGGATTTGTGCTTCAAAATATGTACGTTCAACAATAGCGGTCTCAATGGTACGCAATTACAAGATGTGATCATAATATATATCGGATACGTGCCTTTATGGCCATCAACAGTAATACAAGAATGATATCAACAGTACGTAATTCAAGTATATACCAATGATGCCTTTATAACACTGATATATATATATATCTAGGCGTGCCATCAGGGCACTACAATCAATACGTACTTCGATGGATAGAAATATCTGTATATACGGTTACGATGCCTTGACGAATATCCATCCCTAAAACATCAACAGCGATACCCATTTTGATCAAAAGACGACGTCGGCGGTGCAGGCCGAAATACTGAAAATACGAGTCGGTTACATAGCGGGACTCTTTGAACCTAATCATTCCGTTTACCTATATATAGATGTATGTGATGCTATTGAATCTGTTCCGATTACGTACGTATATGCCTTGATTTCAGTTCTGTTTCAATTATCTACATATATGCCTGATAATTTCTGATTTGTTGTAATTATGTACTTATATAGCTATATTGATCTTGCGAGTTGTTTCACGTACTGGTTTACGTATATACCGTGGTTCAAGGTTTGTGCCAGTTAGGCAGTTTACATGTGAGGTGACAACAGGGCTTTGTAGTCGATGGATATATAGAGAGGAGCTCGGTTGATATATTCGCTTGCGCCAAGAGGCGATTAATTGATTTTGCTTACATAAATGCACGTATTGTAATGCGACGGTGGGTTCCTTACCCTTTTTGGGCTATTCCCGTCGGGTGTTCCAGGTTGGGGAAAAACTGGTGACAGAATTCGGAAACGTTGGCCACTATCCACGTGGTCATGATTATTGGGGAGCTCAATTAAATGTTGACCATTAGACTATGGACGGGATTTTTTGGTACTCACTAAAATGTCCATTACACTGTGGACAGGATTTTTTTGTGGTTCGGAAAATGTTGTCCATTACACTGTGGACAGGATTTTTGGTACTCGGAAAAATGTTGTCCATTACACTGTGGACATAATTATTGGTGGTCGAAAAATGTTGACCATTGCACTGTGATCAGAATTATTTTTTGTTCGAAAAATGTTGACCATTTGGTGTGTGGTCGGAATTATCGTAAAAGTTGACCATTATCGTGTGGTCAAGATTATGGGTTTTCGCTAAAAGTTTGCCATTAGGCTGTGGTCAGGATTATCCACCTCGTAACGATCCGTAAGGATCTGTTACAGTTATTATAAATTACTATGTACTAACTGTCCAAATTATAATGGAATAGATCGTGGCATTCCGATATTACATATAATTACAGCTAAATATATGGGCAAATTTTGGCTTCAAATAAATATGCCTTTTTATGGCATCAAAGAAGCTGCGCTTGCCTAAATAAGCCCAGCAACAACGAAAAGATGACAGTAATAAATACAATGAAAATGGTATGCTAGATTGATAAGAGTTTAGATAGGGTATAAAAGAAACATGTGTAGACCAAAAAGGCCCTTTTCAGCACCCCAAGTCCTAGTAAAGTTCTATTCCATAATACATTTCGCAAACCCAACAATTCTAGATAAACTCAATTTATGTCCATCCTCTTGTTCCCATGTGTCAGTTCCGAAGAATGTCTTTCGTAAGTCCTTTAAGGCTAAGCAGTTCATTGTCAAATGTTGAGCAGACTCCGGCTCAGCTCCGCAGAATGTGCACAAGTTGTTGTCCAATAAACCTTAAGTGGGAGTTAAAACCCCCATGTCATGTCAAAAATTATATGGCTATTCTCATACGGTCTTTATTCAGTTTCCGAAGGAATTTTGATGTAAATTTATTGGGTTTATCAAAGAAAACCCTAGTCTGTCTACAATCAGTATTATTAGTCCATCTTCTACTATGTTCTATAAAAGACCTTTCCTCCAGCAACGTTTTAATTACAGTCACGCTAATAGGAACATGAGGTTCCTGTCCTAGAGTCTTTATATTAGACCCGTACCTGGCTAATTCGTCAGCTATTTCATTACCTACAACTCCGGAATGCCCTTTTACCCAGCCCAGAGTGACCACATCGTTTCGACCTAGTCTGTTAAGCCACTTCACACCCCCAAGGGTGCATAGTGATTTAACCTGCCTTTTCCCGAGAGCCAGCACCGCAGCTCTACTATCAGTAAAAATACCTATCTTTTTATTCTTAAGTCTAAAACCATCTGTTATCATGGCATATCATTCGATGGCCAGTACCTCTGCCTGAAAGACAGTAGTCAGGCTACCTAGAGGGAATGATTCCCTTACTTTACCCGGTATATATACCTGCACCACGTCACCAAAGACCACTCTCAGTGACAGAACCATCCGTACAATATAGCAAGTCAAAGTCATCTTGCCTAATATCAGCCCAATCATTACAACTCCAATTCTGTTTATGTCTTATAGACCTAACAATATCACATGGTAGGTTCAGTAAGCCTCCAATATTCTTGATCAGCATATGCATATGAGCAGATGAGCCCAATGCATGATTGCTTTGCCAAAGGCCTAGGTTTTTAAACCTTATGTATTCTTTAACCGCACTTTCTTTGTTTAAGATATCAATAGGCGGTATACATAAAATTGCCTCAATGCTAAATGCCGATATAATTATATAACAATGCTCACCAAAGCCTCCACGACTATCATTGCCGTCGTTGTCGCCGAAACCTCCTCCGCCACTCCCTGAAAATGTTTTATACATCAAATCAATTGCAACAGCTTTTTATTGGGTTTAATTTTTACATTCGCCATTACACCACTATTACCATTCACATATATACGATGATTCAACAAACGTGCACAAAAGTATGATTTCTCACAAAAACAGTGTCGTACCATAGATAAAATTTTATTAGCAGAAGCATCACTGTATTTAATAATAAAACCACATATTTTTACTATATTCTTCTTACATTTTCACATTTCAACGTCACAAAAAAACTACTTATTTCACGCAAAACGCCACCAAATTTAGTTTACACATACACAAATTAAGGCTGTGGAGCATACATCTTTAAAAAATCTTGACCTTAATTTCTCAGAGAATAAGTTGCAGGCAGAACCGGAAACTATTATAATATGTTTATTGTAGAGTACAAAATTAAATTGCGTTGATACGTTGCACCAATGTGTTATTCATGTAATAACAAAATGGAACTATTATGTTGATTAGTTATTCACAGAAGCGCTGGAAAAATAATTGAAATGCCATTAAATCCATAAACAATAACACTAAAACGTTTCAATGTGTCATTAAGATTAACAGTGTTTATAATGCATCAGCAGTACTAACTTTGTTGAAAACTCAGATATGCCTTTTCAACATTGAAAACAACGAGTGTGACGCCCAAAAACTGCATGAAAGCTTGTGTACCAAAATAATAGTTGGTCGGCTGACTGAGTTTCTGACTCACGAAGTGCAAGTTTCTGACTCACGAAGTTTATTGTAATTTTCAAATTACAATAAAAATGCAATATATAAAGTTCTAGAAGGCTTAAATGTACTTAAACAATAGATGCACGCTTACGGGGAACAAAGACGAAACTTTCTAATGCAATTAAAACAAAACGATAGAAAAGCTTTTAGTTGCTTGCACAACTTGAAAACTTAATACATAACAAACGAATTCTATCTATCCGATAAAACATGGCCATTATAAAGTCGCAAAGTTCGGCGGGTGTGCATACCTAGCAATAAAACCCCATATTAAACTAACTGCCTTATTAAATCACCGAAAAATGCTAAAAACAACTACCTACCTTATCATATATGAGATTTTCAGGCGTTGAGTGGGGGCAATGGGGTATTTTGGCAAGTGGTATGGTAGAATAGTTGAGTGGAGGCTCGCATACTCATCCTACCCCCACAATGGTGATGCCAGATTGGTAAAACGCCTTATTATAGCCTGAGAATATTTGTATGATGTTAAAAACTAGTGAAGCTCGCTTGCGAGCCAGAATTCGAGTGGTGAGAACAATCCCCCGAAGTCTGTTGTAGAAAGCACACACAAACAAAGCCTACACACAGTACGCAGGTGCAGCATTATATAAACCGTGAGTGATGAGTCATAGTTACGCTCGCCTCTTTCGCTAGCCAACGTATGCAGCAGACAAAACATCATACAACGAGTACAAAAACAATGAACTAACAAATAATTCAATAAAACCCTAAATTAACCGTGAAAAGAACGTTAAAGAATTCAAACCGACACTTGAGAAAAATCTCATTTTTCATACCAAGTATGAAGCAGAAGTGTGAAAAATATTTGCCACACAATATTTTTGACACTCGCAATGAGCTTGTTGACCCAGAAAACCGCATATAAGACACTAAAAACAATAAAAAATCTTTTCACCAAATATGAAATTTGGCGCCAACGATAAGCTTATAGACTCCAGATTGGGAAGTAGTTGAAAAACTTTTTATATATCATTACAAAGCCTCAAGCTACATGGAATAGGCCTATTAGTTTGCGGATATCTCGTTCACTTACTGAGAAAAGTCGCAAAAACTAGAGGGGGTGCCCGAAAAATGGGCCAAAATGACGTCATTTTGCGCCATAACTTTTCCCACGGGAAAAAATTCAAAAATCGGGCTCCGTCACTACATCTAAATCGACCATTCCGGTTCGAGTTCAAAATCCGCCCAACCGTTATCGAGATCCAGGTGCGACAGACACACACACAGACAGGACCTCCTCGACCCCGTCCAGAGCCAAAATTGAAAATTCTCGTTCCACTCGAATTCAAATACATGAAAATATGTAGCGTATAGAACAAAATTTTGTTCCCCTCTTTTAAAATTTACCACGTTAATGAACATGATCGCTCTACCCCTTTTTTGGAAGGATGTCGACAGGCCAGTGTAGTCACGGAACACGTGCGATAACACACATATTATTTTGCAAGACAACTTTAATACTAACTTTTACAACCAAAACCGCGTACACGACAATCTGCCCCATCTGAAAACGTCAAAATATCGAATATTTTTAGTAGGGAACGACCGATTATTCGGATTCGGCCGAATATTAGGTATTCGACCGAAAAGTTGGCAATATTCGGCCGAATACCGAATAGTTGACTGGCCGCTGTTGGTTGAAAAATAGAGTCAAAATCTGCCCACCAGATATCCTAATGTTACGGCCGGAGTCCTGATAATCATGCTGCAAACCGCTAAATACACCCAACGTGTTGCAACTTTGGTAAGACAAGATGGGTTTGAGACTCATCAATTCAGTTCGCAGCCGGATCGAATGTTCTGATCACCACACTTATGTTCCTCATCAGCCGTGCACTATCTCGTTGCCATAATAGTTGCGAAATTAATACTTTGGGGTCTAAATGCAGCAGGATTTGTTCGTTTTCTTTGACACATCGTGAATGTGAAGTGAGACATCATGCTATGCCGTTCTACATACCTACATAAGCCTAACCCTAAGTCTACCGCCAACGAACACGACGCACTGAGCGATCTTCGTTTAACGATATGACTTCACGCACCAATTATCGCCGTTGTCAAGATGATGAAGTTAAAATCAATGATTAAAAAAATCAATAAAAAACAAAATTATAACTTCAACCTAACAAACGAGAGCACAAAGCAAAAAATTCATCGAACAAAAACTATCGCTGACTCAGCAACACAACACAAAACGACCTGTTGCATGGTGCAGGTACATACAGTGGTGGATTTATAGTTATAGATTTATAGATTTCGCATCATACATAGGTATTCGGTCGTTCCCTACTTTTTGGTGAACCCACATCTTATCCACATAATATTTATGTACTCGACACGCCAAAAATATTAGTAGTTTAATCACTAACTCCCTGGTCTTCGATCCTCATATCCATTCATCATATTTTGACTGTGAGCTAAAACAAAATTATATAACAAGTAGTTTGTCTTATCGCCAAGATGGTAACTTATGAGTGTTAAATATATAATTTACATTGTACAATGTACATAGTTATATTGCGCATTAAATTACAAAATAAACGCTGAGTTGTTCTATAAAATGAAGTTAAAACATCTTAGCTCGTGCGGTTGCGGAGATATAAAGATGTTCGTGTATTTATTGGTCCAACCGGCCCATGGAAAACCCGTTTTGTACCAACGTGCAGCAATAACAATAGCAGCACACCATTATCAGCCACATATAGGAAATACATGTGAGACATCTATGAGATACAAATGAGACCAAAAACATCTATGTACCTCGAGTAGTTGCGAGGATATTACCATTTTCGTGTATTTTGGGTCCCATGGACTGTGTTAGAACCCGTTTTGATTCAAATCCAACATCATAAGACCACCGCATAGCAATATAGAGGCTTATTTATGCTATACAAACAGTCCAGTTTGACGCAGGTATCTACACTGGTAGTCGAATCACAATGATGATTTATGAACTCCATCGGGACTAAAGCCGAGCCATTTAGGGCGTATTTTCGAGAAGATGTTGAAATCAGACCTGGCGCCTAGCGGGCACAAATAGATATTTCAGGCTTTCAAATGAGCTGACGGTAGTCGAATCACAATGATGATTTATGGACTCCATCGGGACTAAAGCTGAGCCATTCAGGGCGTATTTTCGAGAAGATTTTGAAATCAGACCTGGCGCCTAGCGGGCACAAATAGATATTTCAGGCTTTCAAATGAGCTATTGCACGAATCAATCCGCCCAGCTGAAGCGACATGCCAAAAAAACAGAAACGGACGCAGTCGAAATGTGACACTCCGGAAAGTGAGAATTTTCCGCTATACCCAGAATTCAAATATACATCCGTAATTATTTCGATATCTGTGCAAACATTTGATATAAATATTCTGGCCCGTCCACAGCCCCACTTTCCAAATTCCTTATATTCTTAAGATTTCCCCATGTCCATTTCCCCACGACAAGGCCGAAACCCCGTGTTCAACTATATCCAATAATTTTTGTTTCCGAATTTATGTTTTCTGTATGCAAAATGTTTTTCAAATATTAATTATCATTGGTTTTATTTTTAAAGCGGCGTTTTAAAGCCTGAAAATACGTATAACAGTAAAACTACATGAAAGTATGGAAATATTTAGCATTTTTAAGCTAAAGTTATTCCCCCTTTGAAATTTCCCTAAAGAATGAACATGAGACACCCCGAAGTTCCCTCCTGAGCTTTTCGGAGGGCCGCGGACAGGCCAGATATTATATGTAATATAGATGTTTGTAGTATGCCATTATTACTGGACCGGTTCAAACCGTCAAGTTTTTTGGCAAAGCAGTATATTCGCAAAAAAAATTTCAAAGTTAAAACTTGTGCTCAAAATTTCAAAATTGCTGTGGAATTTCTTAACATGTGTTACTATAACATTTCTCAAAGCAAGATATATGTCACTGTTGCCTCTAAAAATAAGCTTCAGCAAATTTAGTACACTGTTACACAAAATATTTGTTAACGAGAAACAGATTTTTGACTTAGACGGCCCGAACCGAACCAAAAAATATGCTCATGTTGCATCACTACCTATGATATATATACATCATATAGTAGTTGAATCATATCATATCATTTATACTTATGTCGAATACTGCTCGCAAGTTTGGTCTCCTGTCATGTAACAGAAATCGAGTTGAAATTGAAAGAGCTCAAAGGTGCTTCATACGCAGATTGCACGCTGGGCCTAGCTCCGATTTTGTGCCCTATCAAACATGTTCGATGTTCTTAAAACTTGAAGAATTGGAGCTACGCCAACTTCGCTCCAATTTAGTCACAGTGTATAATTCAGTGCACCATTAAACTAGCATAGACTCAGCCAACTTTCAAACGCGTATGTTAAACGGTTTTCTACAATTCGCATTTATTGGACGGAGAGAAGCGTTTTTGTTTTCGTCACAGGAGAAAAATCGGCACCGTCTGCCCATACGTCCGTTGAACTCCTCAATAACTAGTAACTCTATCGAGATTGCAGAACGTAGTGAAGCATAGGTACACCTACGCCTTTTGCATGCACAGCCAATCAGCTCTCGATAGCATACGTCGATATGCTATATGTGAATATCACACAATACCGCACAAGTTGGAAAAAACTAACACCGGCGATAAGTTTCCCATGCCCGAAAACTCCCCAAGTCCGAGTTATCAGCCTCCCAGGACGTCACAATAAAATTAGGAATTTTGGGTAGATGAACCATTGGGACGCCATACCCCCGTCCGTACCCATGGGTCGCAGAACAAAATCAACACCGGCAATGAGTTTGCTACGCCCGAAAACCCCCAAGTGTAACTTTTCAGCGTTTTCTCCCAAGACGTCAGAACAAATTTTCCAATTTTGGGTCGCGGAACTATTCTGGCACCATACCTCAAACCCTATAACTCTAGAACCGGAACCGTAATCGAAAAACAAAAAAGAGGCATCGGCATTTATCATTTTACCATGAAATAAAATCAACCAGAGAAAAAAATTTGAAGGTTAACATAAGAATTACCTTGCTTCCGTGAAGGGTACTAAAAATCCTCATTTTGACCTCTGACCCCGAACCATGGGCATGGAACCATGAGTCACAGAGCAAAACCAACACCGGCAATGAGTTTACCATGCCCGAAAACCCCCAAGTCAAACTTTTCAGCCGCCCAGGACGTCAGAACAAATTTTCGAATTTTGGGTCAAGGAACCATTGGGGCACCATACCTTAAACCTCGCAACTCTAGAACCGGAGCCGTGATCGAAAAACAAAAAAGAGGCATCTACATTTATCATTTTACTATGAAATAAAACCAACCAGAGAAAAAAATTCGAAAGTTAAGATAAAAATAACTATGCTTCCATGACAGGTACTAAAAACGCTTATTTTGACCTCTGACTCCGAACCATGGGGCGTCATACCCCTATACCCATGAAACAGTGAGCACAAAACAAAACCGGCACCGACAATGAGTTTCCCATGCCCGAAAACCCCTAGGTGAAACTTATCAGCCACCCAAGACGTCAGAACAAATTTTCAAATTTTGGGTCGAGGAACCATTTGGGCGCAATACCCGCCGTACCTCAAACCCCATAAATCCAGAACCGGAGCTTTAATCGAAAAACAAAAAAGCGGCATCGGCATTTATCATTTTACTACGAAATGAAACCTAGTTATGGCCGATCACACACACGCACACACAGAAGAGAGACGGAATTTAAAATATTTCACCCCTGCAGCACACAATCTCCACTACGTTTCACTATGCTCTTACTACTGGATTGATTTAAAAAAAATTTTTGTTTCATAAACCTAACATCGGTGAGGTTCAAAAATATTCGATAAAGAAACAGTTATTACCCTCGCCATTATTTTTTTTGTTTTTTCAAAAAACGTTCGAATCGGAGGATTATTGAACGGAGCGAAGCGTTTCTGTTTTCGTCAGAGGGGAAAAATTCGACACCGACTGTTCGTCCGTTGAACTTCTCAATAGCTACCGGGCCGATTTTAAAAAAAACTTTTTTGTCTGAAAGGTCTAATATTGGACAGGTGCAAGACATATAGATTTCGTCAAAATTTGCTTTAGTGAACTAGTAATTAATTAATTAGCTAGGCGTGTTAGCCTATTTTAGCATTGTCAAACAAAAATTGCTTACTGTTCAATGAATAATTGGCGCAACTGCACTTGCGGGGGGGATTCAGAAAATTGTCGGAGTTAAAATTTTACTATATTTCCACTCAGCTCGACTAGTTGAGTTCGAAGGTACCAATTTTGGCCATATTCATTAAAAATTATTTTTAAAAATTTTTTTAAAGTTATATCCTAACCCACGTTAGATAACGCGGATATTGCAATTTTCGCACTTCAAGCGCCATGCGACCAACTATTAGCGAGTTATGACCAAAAACTGATTTAGTAAAACGAATTTTTGAAATTTCAGAATATTATATTCGTAATAATGCCTGGTAGACCGCGTAACACCAAATATAACGTTGTGTCAGCTGATTGACAAAAAAATTAACGATGTAAATGTGACCTTTATCTGTTTATCCCGAGAAACAACTTACAACGATTCCACAATAGAACTCTTATCTCGCTGGGGTTAATATCAAATAACAAAATATGCCAATGCGGAAATCAGTGTCACTAACCCCTCGCAGAGATTATGACAGACAGGACAAATATGAATGGCGATGTTCTAATTACACAGATTGCGCAAAAACAAGTACTTCATTTTTTACAACCACCATCTTCCACTTGACAAACTATTACTCATTGGTCTTTCATAAATAATTTACCAAGTGCTTGGATCCAGACAGAAAGAACTGCACATTTCCAACCATACCATCAATAATTGGTACAACTACTGCAGACACATAACAGTAGCATACGATAGAGACCATTGGCAGAACCTAACACTCGGCGGACCCGGAATAGACGTCGAAATCAACGAATCTATGTTCTTTCGTCAAAAGTACAATCGTGGAACGAAAACATGCATGAGTCCTCGGTATGCTTGAAAGGCAAACACAGCGATCCTTCTCTTCCCCATCCCCAACCGCACAATACCAACAATAATTGTTCTTGTCATTCACCACGTCTATCCGGGCACTCGAATTATCACCGACAGCTATACAACCTATATCCATGGTCTACGTCGCATACACCAACCATCACCGTATACTTACGCTACAGTGAATCATCGCAACCGTGAATTCATAAATTCTAACGACTTCACTGTCCACACGTAAAACATTGATGGTTTGTGGGGTCGCCTGAAGCTGTTCTTTCGTCAGCGGAGTCGAGTCAAGACAGATCTCTTTGATAGCTATCTCATAGAATATGCCTGGCTACAATGTTTTAGCAACAACTTTCACGACGCATTCTTCTCACAAGTCACGTAGATGTACGACGTCAAAATGCAGCTTGTCAATACAAAAGGTAAAACCCTTTTAACTCACTATATTTAACCCATAACTATATTTTGTATTATTAACTACATTTTGTACAATTAACTTAATAACTAACTTTGTTACATATATTAATTATTTTCTGTTATCAATAAGACCTCGGGGGAGGGGGGGCTGCCGCACCCCTGTAACCGAATTAAACAGTTAATACTATGACAGAAGAATATAAATCACAATGTCTGTTCAGCGATCAGAACCATATCTTGAATGTAATTGGGTTTGTCAGCGTTAGTACAATAGGACACATAGCCTTCTGAAGACGGATGACTAAGTTGTTCGAGTGGCAAGTGATAGGCCCGGATGTGACGTTGGACGGGATGATTGAGCCGCGAATTGCGTCGGTGCGATCTGAGGACTACTACTTTCGTGCCGTACGAATTTATATGCGTTTGAAAACATAGCAACGAGTTACGATTGACTTACAAATCGACTAGCAATGAAAACTATGTCAGTAAACAGATCGACAATGTTCAATAGTTTATTCGATTGACTTTCAGCGATCCCAACCACCACTCCTACGTCGATATCAGTCATTAGCATATGAGCGTTACTACAATGGGACACATAGCCTTCTGAAGACGGATGACTAAGTTCTTCGAGTGGCAAGCGATAGGCCCGGATGTGGCGTTGGGCGGGACGTTTGACCGCGAATTGCGTCGGTGCGATCTGAGGACTACTACTTTCGTGTCGTACGAATTTATATGCTTTGAAAGCATAGCAACGAGTTACGATTGACTTACAAGTCGACTAGCAATGAAAACCATGGCAGTAAACATCTCGACAATGTTCAATAGCTTTGATTTCAGCGATCCCAACCATCACTTCTACGTCGATATCAGTCATTAGCATATAAAGCATTCGTTTAGCACATTATATCATCTTTGTTTACAAATATACATTGACTTAACGATTCAGAAACTGAATCTGAATTAAGAAATGTTCTCTTCAAACAAGACACGCAGCCACAGAAAAACAATCCCTATCCGCAGCTGAGTACTCGTTCCCTTTCAACAGCGTTATTACAATAAAGTGTTCGCTAATTTAGCGACACTCCCAGCCGACAAATTATTACGGCAAATCAGCCAATGTTCAATTATCAACCAAAATTAAATGATCTACATTAGCCGCGCTGGATTGATCGATACATCGAGAGCGATACAAAATACAGATGGGTTGAGGCTGTTTGTAAGACTCTTAATTACATTACTACTGCTATTGTTCCTCCCAGGCATCAATTTCTCGGTTAACGTGGTGAGCGTTGTTTCTAAATTATTAGATTCAGTGACCGGACCACGATGCCAGGACTTTGGAGCGCCGAACACCTCCGGTTCTGTGAAACTGTCAAACAGTTCGTCGTCTGCTGTGGTGTGTAACCGATCTTCGGTTGGTTTTGGTGACATGTTTTGTCCAACACCATCTTCTATTTGACTCGTTTCTTGCAATATTTCGCTTGTTAAATTGTCAGCAACATCCGGTTGAGTATATTCCTGATCGCTAGATTTCAGTATTTCGTTCTCGTTGCCTTTGTCGTTATGTGACGGAACATCTTCGTTCTCAAATGCAGGGACCTCTAGGCCACATAAGTGGGCAACGGAGCGTCGCACTGTGATTCCATTCGCTAAACGCACTTCAGCCGATCGCAGAGCACCATCATTCCCAGTAATAACGTTCGAAATCCGACCAAGTCGCCAAGCTCCTCTGGGCAAATTGGTGTCCTTCAGTAGTACGTACTACTTCCCACACGACGGTACTACTTCCCACACGACGGTACTACTTCCCACACGACGGTACTCCTTTAACCACGGATCGCCCTTGGAGATGTGCTTGTTGTCCTTTCTCTTAGGAGGTTTAATCATCTCGCCACTGTTCCCAAAGTACGTCAAGGCGACGTTGCTTAAACTTCCAATGTTTCAAAAGGTGGCGAGTTGCATCACCTCCTTGTAATGAAATCGAAGGATCAACACAAAGAGTTCCTGTAGAAAGTTCGACTAAGAAATCCATTGGGCGTAACGCCATGCTCGAGTCTCGAGCAGAGTGCACATATGAGATTGGACGACTGTTCACGACAGCTTCTACTTCAGTGCTCAACGTAATAAATTCATCCCATTTCAGAAGATTTCGCGCAATGGTTGATCTCAGGGCGCTCTTAACGGTTGATACCAAACGCTCATAGAAGCCCCCTTGCCATGGGACTAATTCAGTGGTAAATTTCCATTTGACGGAATTCTCTGCCAAATATGGTTTGACGGAGTCGTCTCGAAAGACTCAATGCCATATACGGTCAAAAAGGTTCTTTGCAAGCCGGAATTGAGGCGCGTTGTCCGAGATGATCATATCGGGCCGACCACGTCACGAAATGAAACGACTAATGCAATCGATGAAGCAACTAGCCGTGCAATCAGCAACGTGTTCTCTATGTACGGCGCGGATCGTAACGCATGTGAAGAGACAAAGCCACACCTTATGGACGTTATCATGCAACTTAACATTCACTGGCCCAAGGTAATCAAGACCTACGAATTTAAATGCTTTTGATCTAGCAACCCGTTGACGCGGCCATAGTGGCATGTTTGGCAATGCAAAAGGTGGTCCCCGACTACGACAAATGAGACACCGAGCAATAATTTTCCTTACCGCCGTTCTACCCTTCGACACAAATGTCGGAAGTTGTTTCTCGCTACGAAGCCAGTTCAGCACACAGCTGGAATCACAGAAAATATATGCACGGATTACTTGCGGGAAAAAGAGAGACTTTCGAACGAAATTGGTTGCTCTTGTGGCTATGGTAAGACCAAGAAGCTCTAATCGCGGCAGTGAAATCACGGTTTCATCATTATGTCGTGGTGTACGGCGAAGATGTCGCGAAAACTAAATATGTCTGCCAAGAAGTTGTGGACCGCTGCCGTGTTCGAATATAGATAGTCGTCGCATAAATATTCATTGAAGCATCGCAGAATGTAACAAGCGAAACTTCGTCAGTTTCACCGACCGAAATGCAGCGAGGAATTTCTGTTTAAAAGATTGGTTGGATGTCAGCATAGATTTGAGCCCAAGTTTGTTGAAGGTGCTCCTGAAGAAACTCATCCCACCCATAATTACCTTTCCACAGATCTCGCAAGAAGCACTTAGCCTTCATTGTACATGGCAAAAACAGACCCATCGGATCGTATATAGCTGCAACCGTTTGCAGAAATTCTCGTTTGGAGCACCCAGAACATTCCCAATACCTTCATATCCCTCGCCTTAGCTCTATCCGCAGGAACAATTGCCTCCATGACCTCGTCGATATTAGAACCACATTCGCGAAGGTTCATTCCGGCTGGTTCAAACATTAGCTTCGCATCAGTATACAGATGAATAGCTTCTTCCACGGTGTGAACGCCAGTGACCACGTTGTCTACGTACATATTTCTTCGAATCAACTCAGCAGTATGGCTGTTGGTAAGTTGAAGATGATGCTGCACCACGCCCCCGAGAAAAAAGAGGCTAGAAATTGCACCAAACGGCACACGTGCAAAACGCAAAACAACGTGACCGCGTTTTGGGTCACCACTCTGTGGTGACAGTTCACCAAAAGATACGTGTTACATCCCGATGGCATTCTTCTAACCCAATTTGAAGGAATGCCTTTTCCACATCAGCAATTATGGCCACCCTGTTAAGCCTAAACCGCAGTAATACTGAACAGAGATCCGGTAGGATAACTGGCCTACGGTATAGGCACTCATTAAGCGATAATTGTTGTTTTGATGTCTTGGCGCTAGCATCATAAACTATACGAACCTTAGTACTGTTATGACTAAGTTTCACCACCGGATGATGAGAAAGATAGTAGAAAGAAACTGTATTGTTTGTCGACTGACGGTCGTTGGTGGGAACTTCTTCAATTATTCCTTCCGACAACTGGTGCTCGATTACTTTGGCATATTCCTGCCTGACAGTAGGATTGGACGACTGAAGTCGTTTGCCTAGGGAGATAAATCGACTGAAGGCAAGTTTTTCGTTTCGGAGTAACAAATCTTTTGTATCCTTATTTCACATGGTAGCGGCCGTCATAAAAACACACAGATTCATTGAAACTATCATTCGCCTTCGAACCAATATTCTGACGAGGGTCATCTCCGATACCAACCTTTTCTAGCTTTCAAAATTCGTCAATGTCAGGCGGCGCTGCGGATTTATGTTGGGCCGAAATAGCGGCGAGTCCCAACTCTGTCGTAATGGCAGTTGATCGTTCTGTAAGACATAACATTACGGGACCAATTGAACACGAAGCCAAATCGTCACCGAACTACCTCCTAATACAAGGTCAAACGTCGTGGGTATTTATCTGACCATGTGCTCGGTCCAGTCACAACCTGCCAGAAGTAATCGCTGCCAATGCGCACATCCGGTGGACCCGGATGACGGAAATTGTCGGCCATTCTCGGACCCATTACCGTCATTAGTCGTTGCGCACTACCCGGTAAGTTTGTTGGAGTCACTGCGCAATTTGTAATCCTAGCGGTTGTATGAGCACTTATCATTATGGAACTCCCATCTCGCTGCTGGAGCTCAAACTGAACAGCTTTGGTTAGTACGAAGTGGCGCGGTCGATACCAAATACTGCAAGATGAAGAGTTTCCTGCTCTCCAAACGGCAACTTCCGCCGGCACGCCATCTCTTCAGTGATGAAGTTACGATGGTTTCCTGAATCCAATAGTACTCGAACGAGATGTGTTGATCCATCAATGGGATTAATAATTTTCGTCACGGCCGTGGATAACAAAGGCTGTTCACCAGCATGGAGTCCAGAGACAGATGAAGACTCGAGATTTGCAGATGCGGTAGCTTTGGTTTGTTTGGATGATGCATTTGCCCTGAACCGCACAGGACAAAGTGGGGAGGGGTGCTGACGCAAGCACCACAAGCGCTTCGGATGGGTTCGACATTAGAAGAATTGTGATTCGGATTCATACACCTGCTACATTTGTTCATACGGTCAAGTTGTTTCTTACGTTCGTCTGCAGTAGAGTAATTCTCGCACCGAGAGTTGAAATGCTGCTCACCACAGAAGTAGCACGGATTCTTGGGCTCATCATACCGCCCTGAACGATCAACATTAGTCATTGTAGAACTTGCCGAATACGCCGGATGACGCGAAGGGTTCATGCCAGTTGACGACGATAGTTGACTATTAGCCTTCGATTTCATTTCTGATCGAGCAACATTGCGTTTCTTATCAAAGGGATCAAGGTCGTTCAACATGTCTTGAAGACTGGTATATTCGACGATGTATAACTTCAACGCATCTTATAATTTTCTCATCGTCGAATGGGTTCCGACGTTTGATCGCCGTGATAGCTCTTTGATAATGTCGCTCGCATATTTGCTAACAATATCCCGTATCAGTGATCGATTTAAATCGACATTTTCCCCGGCAGTCTTTAATTGACGGAATATTCGTTCACAGTTATCAAAGGTCCGTCGAAGGTCGGCTACCTGATTTGACGACATTGGTAGGCGTTTGAGCTAGCTAAACAACACACCGATAATCATCTCCGGCGTTTGCTCAAAGCGTCCTTTCAAAATTTCTATGGCAATGCTGTACCCTTCGTTGCTTATTGAAAGTCCTTCGATAGCTTCTAAAGCGGGTCCTCGAAGCAGTGAACGCAAGTAAGGCAGTTTCTCGACTCCTGCAAGCGAAGTGTTATCATCAACACTAATCCGAAAGACGGACCAAAATTGTTCCCATTGTAGCACGTCACCACGGAACTCCGGCAACTTCAACAGGTTGTTGTGCGCGCGGAGTCAGGTTGGGGTTATCGATCGTTAAAGCAGGTTGATTCAGGCGTTACAACATCAAGCGTAAAAGTCGAATACAGCCTCGTCCATCATCGATCGTATCAATGAAGTTGTCACTGCTTGACACAAATATGGCGTACGTTTCTTTTTCTGCATCGACTTCTTCGTCAGGCAAGTTTTCAATCAATTTCTGTCACTGTTCTTGTTAATGTTCCGGACCGTCTACAGATGATTCCATCTTCTCGATGAGCTCTTCTAATATTGAATAACGGTTCAATATTAGCTTTAATATTCAACAACGGTTTAATATTCAAACGTTCTTTACGAGGCCCAATAGCTTTACGTATTAACCCAGATTTACTTTTAGGTGCCATGTCAACAGGTGGTAATTATGCAAAATATTGTTTGTTGGATCCTCCTGGTTGTGTCAACTTTCTGTCCCCGAATTAAACAATTAATACAATTACAGAAGAATATAACTCACAATGTCTGTTCGGCGATCAGAACCATATCTTGAATGTAATTGGGTTTGTCAGCGTTAGTACAATAGGACACATAGCCTTCTGAAGACGGATGACTAAGTTGTTCGAGTGGCAAGTGATAGGCCCGGATGTGACGTTGGACGGGATGATTGAGCCGCAAATTGCGTCGGTGCGATCTGAGGACGACTACTTTCGTGTCGTACGAATTTATATGCGTTTGAAAGCATAGCAACGAGTTACGACTGACTTACAAGTCGACCAGCAATTAAAACCATGGCAGTAAACATATCGACAATGTTCAATAGTTTATTCGATTGACTTTCAGCGATCCCAACCATCACTTCTACGTCGATATCAGTCATTAGCATATAAAGCATTCGTTTAGCACATTATATCATCTTGGTTTACACATATACACTGACTTAACGATTCAGAAACTGAATCTGAATTAAGAAATGTCCTCTTCAAACAAGACACTCAGACATAGAAAAACAATCCCTATCCGCAGCTGAGTACTCGTTCCCTTTTAAAAAGCGTTATTGCAATAAAGTGTTCGCTAAATTAGCGACAACCCCCCCCCCCCCCGAACCCCCAGCTGTAAGATTCCCGGGGTGGCTTCGCCTCCCCGGGCCCTCTACTAAGCCATTGTTCCAACTAAGCCATAAATCCTCGTTGTTATTATGTGAGGCCATAAAAGCGCCGCCCTATTGTTGTCATTGTATACCGTTTTATGATTATGTTGTGCTATAATTGTACTTTTGTTGGGTTGATCACGCCATAAAAGCGCCTGTATTTTACTATGTTATAATGTACTATGTTCGTCATACCTTGTATTTTGTAATTTCTAGGTTGGAGGTACGATTGATAGAGTGTAACGCATTTGGGATAATTTTAGGAGAAAAGTTAGGGATTTTTACGCACGCAAACTGATATTTTATAGGTGTAGCACTTGAGTATGGCGAGCCTTACCACACGCGATCTCGTAGGAATATAAGACGGTACGACTCTCCCCCGCTGAACCCAGTATAAGTATATACGTAGGGATTGCCCTACCCCGAATGGTAGGACCACGAAATTTGTTACAAATCTTCATAGGAAAGATTGGCCGTGACGGATACCCGTCACGACCATCCTCACGAATGAGGACCACAAAGAGGTGGCTGTCCGCCCGAAAGCGAAGAGCAATTGAGAGAATTCCCTGAAAATTATAAGAGCAAACTAAAAATATAAAATTTCCCAGCGTTCGTTAGCTATTGCTACACTGGTAATTGGTGATGTCTTATGAAGTATTACTTACCAGCGTTCAATTTCGCTGGCTAAGATGAGATAAAAGTTGAAAATTTAGGAAAATTTGGTGTCTAAAGTATCGGCTCCGGCCCATAACTCCGGAACCGTTGGGAATTCTAAAATTTCTTACTTAACATTTCTTATAGAGAATTTTACGGTCTTTCGAATGAGACCGGCTTCCCGGAGATCCGACCCGGATCCACGGACTTATAAGTGAATATGTAGGTACGTAAATCAATAAAATACGATTAATCAAATAATTCAACGAGTACCAATCACACAAATATATACGTAGCACCATCGTCATCCCCAGACCCGCGGCTTTAATTTAAGCCCGCACCGGTCCCGCGGTGCCCACTTTTAGGTACTCCTTCCTATGAAAAACACAAACTAACGCCACGACCGGCATGTAACACCTCATTAGATTCCCGTTGTCCAGACTAACACAAATATATATAAATCACCCCAGAAAAATGCTCCCCGAACCCAAGGGAACCGTTTAAAAACCCTCATTTTTGAAAAATTTGGCATGGACCCTCCCCCAAGAGCTTATTTCCCCCATGTAGACCGAATACGGTCCTGTTACATATCGTTTTAACCGGACGGACATTCTGAGTCCGAATCCGGGTGTTGTTTGACACTCCGGCCATTCCCCATTGACCCCCACCCTCTTCTTACTCTTTGCCCTCGTTTTTCTTTTCTTTTGTTTACTTAAGCCACGTCTTTCTGAGTACGCCTTTTCAATATAAAATATCTTCTTTTAAGCAACAGCCAGGCTAATATTAAGTTGATGAAGGGATGTGCTTGCCGATGTTTCAGTACAGCCCGCTTTATTAGCTGTTCGTTGGACTAGCTGGGTAAACAACGCTGGGTGTAAATGCGGCATAGAGTACCTACTAATTTATACTAGCTTCCAATAAACTTGATATTATACGTTTCGAGACCGAGCACCAATGCTACATTGATAGGCGAATTATAGCTGAATATTAGCGTTGTACAAACTTGAAATTAATTTTCTTATCATAAAGTCAACAAACGACTAATATAAAGTGGATATGAATCTATATAATTTTATATCAAAACTTGCGGATGCTTGTATGTTTTGCCGTACGCGTAGTGGTGAGGCCCTTTTTATTTATCGAACGAACAAGCTTAAATTGGAAACTTGAGCACACTCCATACGAATTCTATGTGAAAGCTATATGGCAGTCGGAAGCCTCTGTTGATGCCGCTAGAAAGTTTGTTATTAACAGCCAATATAAATTTTATATAAAAGCTCACGTTTTATTGACAGGACCACCAAGGTTCCAGATTTAAAGTAAATATAGTTGACCTTATAGTCGGTACGAAAGTAATGTCAGAACTAACGGCTTGATATTGAATTAATACGATGCCTGGAAGTTTGATGCAGTTTTATTAACAAAACTATATGAGTTTGTGTAGAGCTTAAATAAAGGTGGTGTTACGGTTTATAAGTTAATATAAAATTTTCTTGGTTTAATGTGAGATTCCTTAGGAACTTTTAGAAAGTTCACGTTCATTTAAAAGAATTTTATATAAAAGTATCGTAAACAAGGTCGTAAATCAATTAAATTGCGTATAAAGTTTATATAAATATGATCATTTGATAATATCAAATATGATTGGAATGTGGCCGATAAGAATATTTATTTAATTTAGTAATATTAGATCAGAAATCGGACCAAAAGTGCTGAATAAGCACTTTAACGGTCTCTTAATTTAAAATTTCAAATTTTTGAAATCGAGTATAAAAGGAGAGACACACCAGCTCTGCAGTGTTTAGTCCGACTTCGACAGCGCAGAGTTCGGTCGTTTTGCAGACCGACTCTGGCGCTCAACATTGATTTGTTTTACTTTCGCTTTCTTTGGTTTACTCATGGCTCTCTTCGCTTTGGTCGTGCCTGCGGATGGATGGGCGATGGACGTCGACGAAAGGATCTGACTCTGTAAGTGTGGACAGGGAGGTAAAGTAGCGCAAGCAAGCCTAGCTAGTGTTCGGTTAAGAGAAGCCCGACGTAGGACCGTCAGACTATAGGACCGAATGTCGTTTTGATAAGCATCATCGTTCAGTTGCTGCCTCCCCTGTCCATACTGATGTTTACCCGATAGTTTAGCCCGCCCTAGCTCGTTCCGCCGACCCGTCGCCATGCCTGGAGATGCGCCTGTTTTAATTGGGAAGTCAGAGTCGAACTGGACCTCCCTCGGTCGATGAGTTAGGATACAAACAAAGCGTAACACTTGCGCTTAGACTTATTTTACATCATTCCCTGAGTCGAGTTGAGATTGTAAAAATTCAGTTGTGAGTCGACCGAGGTTAAATAAAACGTTTTTGATTGAAAATTACCATTGGGACTCCGAATCATCCACGGTCATACACGCACATACATGTTTCACTTGGGATTTATCGAAGTTTGCTTTCAGGATTTTATGCGTTTTCCGATTTCTTTGGACGAGAGCCCGTCCACTTGTTTATGCTCTGTTAGTAGGAATGCACTGGTATTTCTAGACTAATTTACCTTAGGGACACGTCCAAATTTCATTAATAAGACAATGGTGTCAGAGGCAACGTCCGCCTGCTAAAATTCCGTGTTGAAACTTAAACACACACTGATATAACGCCCCGTGAGCGAGGTAGCTCACCTAGGCAAATTTGGCATATCTCGAGAGTTACCCCAGCAAATTGGTTAAAACTTTACCCGGATCTCTAGGAGGATCCGAGCTATCGATTCAGCACCTAAAACGTTCAATTATCACGTCGCATGAACCCGATGACCTTGCAGGGGCTCGCCCCCGCTAAAATAGAAAAGTTAAATATTTCAAGATCTACTCCAGGAATCTTGTTAGGATTTTGAAAGTTTCTTCGTAATGCTCTCAGTTAATGAATGTACTTATAAGACCTGTCGATTTTACTTCGGAACCCTAAACCCGACGGCCTTGAAGAAGCCTAACCCTACCAAAAATGTGAAATCAAGACTGAAACTAAAATATTTTAAGAGTCGCTCCAGGAATTTTGGTGAGACCCTCGCTGCTTCTTCGTAGGAATGTTCGCTACCGGACACAACCTTAAAACTCAGCATTAGCAAGTCGGAATCACAAGCCCGACGACCCGATAGGGGTCCGCCCCCACCTAAAATTTGAAATGTTTATAACTTAAAGTTCCCTCCAGGAATCTCGATGATTTTTATGGCACAAACAGAGGCCCTTTAGGCCTTCCATTTGAGATATTGAGCCCGGCAAAGCCGCGGCCCGGTCAAAAGTTACAATAAATTTAAACCCGAGCAGCGCAAAAGCCGCTCAGGTTTTCTGTGAAATTCATAGGTTTCCTTTTCTCGTATAAGCAATTTCATAGTTAGGTTTCGGTTTAGCTTTACTATAGATTTCCAGCATGTCTCTGTTTTTATCCCTCTGTACGTAACTGTCATCAGTGCAGCTCGACTGCAACGCAGTCACGAAATTTATATACGCTGCCACCGTAGCAGCAGTATCAAATTTACCAGAGTTGGAAAATTTGTTAGTAGTGGTGAAACTTTTGAGTGACAAAATTGACGATATCGCTAGACGCGATGTCGAGTCTTGGCCCGACCGACCGACTTTTGTGAGGACCGTTGACCCGGTCCTAGAAATTCGATGTAGAAGGTCAAACCCAGCCTCCAGGCAAAAGTTCGTAGAAAAAGGCTGGTAATTTAGGAAGATATGGCGAATTGTAGGTTTTCTCCAGCCCCTACGGAATTTAAGCTCAAATCTCGATCGAAAACTAGGAGACAAATCAGTCTAAGGATATCAACCGAGTAGGATTATGCTAGTAAAACTGTTACGGTTGTTCCGACAACCGGGGCCTCCGTTAAATGACTTGCTTTGTCGAGCAGAAAGTGCCCGAAATAAAGTTCCAATTTTTGTACCAAACATAGCTCGCTTTAGAGGGTTTTAAGTCAAAATACCTTACGTTTCAGCACCTTCAGGATAGCACCGATGAGGCATCGCTACGCACAGTTTTCGTTCTAGTTAAATTTTTAGGCACAGGGATACACTTTGAACCCCTGTCCCCACACTTCAAAGCTGGCATAAAATTCATATAATGATGACGCACAGCCACTTTCTGTCATTAGTTGATAGAGTCTTCCTTTAGGATAGATCAACAAAACAACTCTATAGAATTAGGAGCTAAAACCGACCACACCTCACTTGAATCATATGTATAACTCGCATAGTAAGGATTGCGGAACACGATGAACATGGCTTGTTGAAAGTTTGATAATGATGATCCGCAACCGGCATTTCGTCCCCAATCTCCAGGGGACCGACGGTGGACTGAAACACAATGAAGCGAGGCAGCGACGCGAGTGTCAGAGTTCAGGTAGTGCCCCCGAGACATGAAGGCGTCGCTTAAATGTTGCTAACGATGGTGCCGTGACCACACTTCGCGGAAGATCATTCCACGGCCTGACGTAAATTAAGACAAAAATTTTGTACTAGGAAACGATAGAAAATTCGGTCCCGCCTCAAATCTACCGGGATCCACGTTTGATTTACGAGATAAGTCTACACGATGATTTTAGTACCGTGGTAACCTATATTTGTAGATACTAAAAGTCTATTTTGCGCAATTGTGTCGATCATGGATTAGCCGTGATCTAAGACCAAACTTTGCCATTTTGCCATAGCGATGGTGAAGTATTTTTGTAAGGAACTAGAGCCGAAAATTTATCAATCATGTCTATTTATCCAGCCTAAGCTTCCGTTTTCTATCGTTCGGGAAATATGCTGATCTTGTAGGAAACTGGAACCAAAATTAATTAGTGAATCTATGACGCCTATTGAAAATTTTATGGTCACTGTAAGTACGTATGTATGTATGCGAGTAGGACAAAACCAATATCGTACCGTTGTTGCACCTTCATTGTGAGTCGTACCGATGAACACTTCATAATCTTGTCATGGTATTAATAAGTATCGCTGTATCGTTGTTGTATTACGTTGTCGTAGGTTAACCTCATCGCTACTAACTGCGAGTATAAATAACCGATTATCATGTACCATAGTCTTGTGATTAGAATGAGCAAGATGAAGTCTCGCAAACGTTCTGTAGTACGCTTAACCCCGCATACCTTGTTTCGTTTCCGCATTTCGCTTACCTGAATCTATTGTTGTGTCGGAGTACCGTTCACTAATGTTAGCAATCGTAGTTCCGAGCAAGTAGTTAGTTCCATGGCGCCTCTTTTATCGATAACGAACCGTAACACTTACCGGTACTGACTTTTGATTTGACCCACTGTTTTTATGAGTAAGGTAAGCGCAGCTGTCAATAGGAAAGGCTTCACAGTATATGCCGTGATTTGACCCAGCTGTGAGAGTTCAGTCAAAAAGGCGACGACTGCGCAACCCGCCCCGATTGATGCTCTGCTCATTTTTGTATTGGCGTACCGTATCTGTGCCATAAGGCTTATTGTATTCGCCCGTACAATACGTATCTGTCCATATACCGATAAATTCTTGTGACTCATCAATAAAAGCTCAATGGAAACCCAAATTGTTCAAGTGTTTTGCTGACCTATAGTAGCGATAGGAACAAAAAGGGGTTTGAAATCCGTCACCCCAAATCGACGACCCACGTTCAGGTTTGACACGCGCACCGAAGAAGCAAACCTCAGCGTGACTCGCCGATTACAAATAAGCTCGTTAATTATATTATAGGGTACACGTACAACTCGTACGACTCATAACACAAAGTTACCGCAAAATTGTAAAGTCACGCTGAGCGCCCGAAATAGGAAATTTAGACACGCGCGGATCCGACGTTAAACGTCTAGGGATTTGTCGGACCCAAGTGGGGGCCGCTGGCTAAATTAAATAAAGTAGTCGTTTCGAGAAAATGGGAACCGATTCTGATTAAGCTTAAACATTCAAAATTCTATACTTCCCGGGTTAAACGTGGATAGGGAATCGCGATTTGGTCTCTTTGGCCTGTGAGCAGGTGACGGAGCCAACCTCCCTGGGGACCTCAAAGGTAGTACCTCGTAGACTACGTGCGCAACCCGTCCGGCAGAATCAGAACACATCCTGTGAAGCGCTCCTGCGGATTGCTAAGCTCCGTAATTTCTTGGGCCTGACTCGAATAAAAGAAAATTTTCCCAATAGGTCCGCCCTTGAAGTCACGATAGCTGGGGTCGTATGGGCATTACATCTGGGAAGTTCATAATGCAGCAGCGTCACGTCGATATAACATAATTAATTAATTAGCTAATTAAGTGTTTTTATGCAAATTTTAAAAACACTTCAAAATTGTTAATTTGTTGCGCTCAGGAGTTTTCGATGTCGCTGATCATGAATATGTGGCTTTTAAAGTTCTGTTATTTTATCATGCGTGCTAATTAATTTCTTAATTAGCTAATTAGCTGGTGTTACTAATTAGCTATTTCTAGCCAGCGAGATTTTCGTATGGTGGATTTGCCATCAATTACCTAAAACGTTTTACTTATTATAAATTGACTAAATATTTAGTTGAAATACATGTATACACAAATAAGATACCAAATACTTTGCTTTTTGCTCCGCTCACTTTTTGTAATTTATTACATTTACTAGTTATAACATATTCTGTGTTGCATTAAGAGTATGAACTGTTTGTTTGCATGGTATAAAATCTGTCTAGAACACCGAATAACAAAATCTAGTACCTATGTGGCGTCCAAAATTAAAAAAAATTAATGTTTTTGATATAGCAATGTATATCTGCTGAAGGAATGAATAAAACATAGCGCCGTACAGTTGCTGCTGACCTGAAACCTTATGAAAACCTTCTAAAACTGATGAACAAAGCGGCAAGAACAGTGGTCACCTACTTCAAGACGAATCTGCCGACCGACAATGCAGCGCTATCGTTAAGGAGACATAAGTGGCGATGGGAAGCTAGCTCTAGGAAGACCAACTTGGATTTTTTGTAAGATGGTGTTACAGGCGGTGGGCGACGAAATTCGGCGGCTACGGGAGTAACACCACAGAATCTGAACCTACATACATGCGAGTTTCTTAATAATATAAAACTTTAGGATTACGGACTACTAAAATTGCGAACCAACCTGATGTCAAAAACCCGCTATTAACATACTCTTACCTGTGACATCTTGCTTCTTTGCTCTGCTGAAATAAAAACAGAAAATATTCACAAACAGAAAGCTGGGTATAAAAGTAAGTGTATAAAAGCAAATATATTCAGAGCAACAAGATTAGAGAAAGTCAAAATTTGCAAATTCTAGCGTTCTATAGCGATCTTTATATAACACCCTTCGCAAAAACAGCCAAGTGAATTATATACGGGATATCGAGCCACGGCTAACCGGGCAACATAGTTTATGGTACACTGTATACAATGGTTTGGTTATCTAGACACCAGCAAAAATGCTTAATGCCTTGTGTTTTGCGTTCGACGAGTTTAGTGTAGACGGTGCTTTACGTTTTTCAATGGGTTCAGGGTTCCAGAGGTTTCAGGATGGTATATTCATCAAACAAAACCTGTTACAAGTTACAGACTTTAAACAAAAAATAATTCTAAAATGAGACCACGCTCACTCCATTTCACTCTCGCATGCGAGATACAAGTTCCTTAGGATACGTTATTTAAACAAAACCGCGAATAACAATGTCACTCGAATAAATATACGTACCGGGCCGCATATTATGAGTGTTCGACTGATGGCAGTGCGATTGTATTAAAATATACGTAACAATTTAAAAAAACAATCAGTAACTTACCCTCGGCCGACGCCACCCATCGCAGGTCGCTAAAACAAAAATAATTTGACGTCATTATGACATAAACCAAGTTTCCCTACTGAAATTTATTTTACTGAATACTGAACAATTATATATGTGGTCTGGAAAGACAACTCGCTAAATCTATGCAGGTGGTTAAGTCTATATAGTCATATATTTAGGTTCAGTACCAAATATATATATATATAAATTTGTAAGAACTTGGTACGTATATATAATTAGCGATCATATGTTAGACATAATCGATCGCTGTTTAGTCGTTATTTTTCCAGTCAAACATGAGGTAAACTAGTAAATCATACTGCGAAATGCAATCTCTCGACACTTGTAGCAATCAAAGAAAGCACCCAGAAAATCCCATCAGGGCTGAGGCAATGGCAACTGTAAATTTTAAGCAGACGCAAAACCGGAAAAGGGTCTTTCCAATCTATAATTAAAAGCTCTGAGAGCTGCTAGATTAGACGAGCGACATCACGCATCAATAAATTTCAGTGTATTTCAAGACGTTTTCTACCATGCTGGCCTGTCCACAGTGGGTGGTGTGGGACCTACCCCACTTTCCAAATCCAACATGTTCGTGATATTTTCACTCATGTCCGCTTCCCAACTCGGCCCCCGATGTTCAACAAATTCCAAAAATTGTTTTTAAACATTAATTACCATTATTTATAATGCTAAAATATCGTTTTTAGCTTGAAAATACATTCCCGGTAGTAAAGCTGCATGAAAATATGAGAATATTTAGTATTTTTAAGCAAAATTTATCCCCCACGTTTAATTTTGCCCTGAGAATAAACATGGGGCCCCCCGAGGTTCCCCCCACTTTTCAAAGCTCTGTGGACATGACAGCCATGTACTCTATTTTGTAAAAATTACAGCCAAACAGGTCCCGACAGTCCCAGGCCACATATGAACGGTAATGTTAAAATATAATTCCAGATTAAAAAACAGAAACAGATACAAGCAAATGATAAAATAAGTACATCCGAAGTAATATATATACAAGGGAGTAACCGGAATTCCGGTTCCGGCGAAAATTGTGTTCCGGTTGCCGTTCCGGCAAAGGGCACAAACCATACCGGAACCGGAATTCCGGTTTAAAAAGTTTGTTTGAAATTCTCCACTTTTTTTGCTTCATCTGTGATCCAAACATATGTAATATATATTATACAATGATCAAGCTCCAATACAACCAAGCAAAAGAAAAGATCAACCAAGTAGTTTGCCGTTTGAAACGTAAGTAGGGCACATAATTTCAGTAGGAATTTTTCATAATAACCTGCAGGAGTTTGTTAACAAATCAAAGCCAGGTCGTTGCTTGTAGGAGCTATTTTACACATCCAGAAGTCTGTAAGGTACATTTCAATTAAACCGGTCCAATTCGGTAACAGAGTATGGCTAACGCAGAAGTACTTAGGGTATGCTTGGCTAACATAAATTGCTTCAAGAACCCGCCAATGCCAAGTCTAAATTGAAGTAAACTAACGTTATCTGCAAAGCAATTAGAAACTGCTTTCTTGGCAAAGAACTGTATTTATTGAAACTGTGCGAACAGCATCACAGTGTGTCTCATTTATAGCATTCTGATTAGAAAGCTATCATTATTATCAATCTAACTTACGGGCACTGTTTGTCCAACGCTAGCCTAAACAGTGTACCTGATCAGAAAATTACCTTCTATCTATTATTTTCTCTTAGAATCATATAAACCAATAATTTCAAGTTTCCTACAGAAGAACATGAAACAAACGTATGTGTAGTAAAGGAAGGCGACTAGCGACAGAGCGAAAGTGTGTATTGTACGCTCCAAGCTTTGTAAGCATATTCGATTTGACGCAGTATGCACAATGGTATAGTGGAAGGCATTTTTTGCTCTGGGTGTCCAAAAATCGACATATTTTATCGATAAATAAACATTATTAGCTTCCTCAGTCTCTTCAAAGTTTCAGAAAGGCAATAATACCATCGCAAAACATTAAGTTTAATGTAAAAGTTATTTTTAATGCATTTTAAATCCACTATACCTTCATTTCTTCCTTCATCTGTTTTACTATATATAAATTTCGAAGACCAAATTCCGGATCCGGCTTAAATGGACGGTTCCGGTTCCGGCAAATTTCGGTTCCGGTTATTCACTGATATATACCACATGTTGCAATAATTTATGTTGTGAAGGTGAGTAAGGATTCAGAGTAAAACACGGTAAGATAATCAAGAAATTTGATCCCAACTAAATATATCAATGCACTATGATATCCGTACATACATAAATTTTAAAAATTTATCTAAATCAACCGCTAACAAAATATGTGCAGCATAACATTGTGTTTTAACCTTGCACGCTGTTTCAGTAATGCCATCGCCTAATTCGTTACCACACACAACTTAATCATGCCACAACATAAACTTAACTAAATCAAACCAATTAAATTCTGAGCGAGTGAGTGAGACGATCGAAGCGTAGAATTCTTTGCATGCCAGAGTGCTAAAATTCGACGGTGTCAGTTTTTTGATTTTATTGGGATGACACGTATAACTCATCCTCGGTTAAACGGATTGTGTCGGCGATAGCTCATCTGAAATATCTAGTTGTGCCCTATACTTAAGCGGGAAGCACGATTCCAACATGTTCCCCTCGAAAATACGGGCCACAAGAGATTAATCTCTTTTCTATAAATCTGTATATATTGCTTTGCTACGTACGCAGTTCTCTTAGGATGCAGGATTTGGGTCAAAACCGTCTCTAAAATGGGTCCATGAGTCCCAAATTACTCGAAAATGATAATGCCTCCGCAACCACTCGAGCTATACAGGTGTGTTCCATCTTAGTGGAACAGTTCATCCTCTATGTAGTAGCAAATAGTTTGCTGCTATTGCCATTATTTACACTGCAAAGTTGGTTTAAAACGGTTTTTCAATGGGCCCATGGGACACAAAATACACAAAAATAGTTATATGTATTTATATATTTCTTCAACCACTCGAGCTGTTTGTGTTTTGGTCCGTTTTGTAGAAAAATTCGTCCTCTATATACGTACATGAGGATTGCGAGCACAATAATCGGTATATCTTCTCAACTATTCCAGCAGCTTGGCTATAAATGTGGTGACTCACTTTGTAATTTAATGCTCAATATAGCTGTGCACGTCTCTCTAAATAACATATTCACCACTCATATTTCAGCACTTTGGTGATAAGACAAGCTACTAATCATAAGATATATCGATTTAGTATCAGTGAACATAGAGTAAGCCAACAAATACTAACAAAACGCACGCTTACCGAAGTCATGTTGTACCTGGATATACAAAAAGATACAAATATTACTGATGAGCTGTATAACGTAACTTTTTCTCTGCATAAATTATGGTAATGGTAGAAACGCGCTATTTTGACCAAAACACACCCCCAAAAAAACAAGAAGTTTCAATTTCATGTTTTCAGAGAGTTCGATAATACCCTTCAAGTGGGCGTCTAGTATAGTCTAGAGATCTTAAATTTAAAAATATTAGATTGTGTCCTGCAAATTTCTACGCTTCGGAGTACCTGGGTTCTCCAAATTGGGGGCGGTTAGTGGGGCCCCTGGCATTTTTCGGTTGCTCGTGGTTCATAACAGGAGCCTCTCGGTTCATGCCCTCTGGCAAATACTTGGGCTCCCCGTCATTCACCGCCTTTTGGAAAATTTTTTTGTTTCCAATCGGTCCAAGGTACAAAAAATTTGATCAAAATTTGCACTAAAATCCCGTTTTAATTTTTAACCGTTTTCGGAAAAATCGGGCGACCCCGGTTCCAAATTAGAGGCCCTGGTTCATGCACTCTGGCAAGATTTTCAGCAAATAGAGCCCAGAGTAATAATGGTCGAAAAATAAAAAAAACTTTAAATTGTTTTTAAAATAGGCGTAAACTAGGGTTGCGAAGGTAGAGTGTACTTCTAAAATAGCATTATTTAGTGATTAGAGCGGACCAAATTTCAATGACGTGAGAGCCATATGTGACGTACTATAGCTTGTAAGTCAAAACCTCAGGTGTTGGAACGTCAGATGAGCAAAGTTTTCGTTATGCAACCGGCGACTCTTGATTCGGCTTATTTATGGTACCGTGAATCTCTGGCGCACAGGTATATACTTTAATTTAAACATGTTTCTACAACTCATACGGTCAGTTGTTTTTTGCTACAACAAAGGGCTTTTCGAGGGCAGGAAACTGATCCTGTTCCTCTTCCCGACAGCAATTGAAATTTTTAACAAAATTTACAATGTAGTATATAAGTTATTTCAAACTTTATTAATGAGTAATCATCATTGGGATTAATAAATTAGTAGCAAATATATCTATTTCCTGCTACGGATATGTAATTGTTTTTGAAAAAATTTCGGGGGAAGCACGTTAGGGTTTTTCGGGGTTGACAGAACCTTGCACTACCTATTTTTCGCTGCGAAGTCTTACCTCAAGATATATTTCGCGAAATATACATACCCGCATGGTCAAACTTCACAACGTGTAATTCTTGACCCTTTGGGGCCCCATATCGACCGGGAAGATGCGGTCGGTGGGTTTAGCGTCTAATAAAAGAGAATAATCATACTAAATTTGTAATTAAATAAAAACTGAAAGATCCATCGATCCAGTAATGAGTTATGATCTTCACAGATGGAAAAAATAAAGAAATTTTTACAATTTTTGCCTTTAACAAAGCTATAGGGGGGAAACTCCTCTCGTTTGCAACCTGAGAAAATTTTTCAGAGCGGACCTATATACTAAATTAAAAAGTTTCGAGTCAACAGGTGCAATATCCAGTTATGGCTCCAATCTATACTTTTAATTCATAGCCAGTTTTGAATTACATTCGCCTGAATGGAATTCACTGATCTCTGAAGTATTGATGTATAAAGATATCGTAACACATGAAAGTATATAACTCCAAAGTTCTAATTTCATTTGGGAACGAACTTCCTAACAACTACTTGGTTATCCAGCACAATATATATACTGGGAAAATTCACGCGAACGACAATAATATTTTCTCACAACTGGGAAATAATATTCCAAACAAATTCGTTGACTACAATTAAAACAAACGAATACAAATCGTAAAAAAGTACCACTTATAAAAGCAAGAGCATGAAGTTACCAAAATCTCAAGAACCATATACTTTGTATTAAAAGAAAATCCCGTGCTGAAAGCCTATTTATGCCTTTCGTTAAAGGGCAAACCCGGCGATTATGTCTTTCGGGTCGAAATGAGTGCCAAACATAGTCAGTTTTTCAAATGTGGCCATCAGGGTATCTATCTTTCGCGACCTATATCTAGCAATCGTGACACTACATAAAATCCCTTAGTCAAGATCTGGAGGGCTACAACTTTACTGTTATGCATTTTTGTCAGTGTGCCATTGTCGATCTATAAGCCAGATAAGAACGTACCCTAAAAAGTGAAAATTTTTAAATTTTTACATTGCACGTTTTTTGTTGGTTGTGGTGAACTATGGTATTAAAACGTTATTTAACCAGTAAACAAATTAATTTTATTGTTTTAACACCATATTAGCTGTGTTATTATCCCTGCGGGACGGTGCCGGAGGGAAATTTGGTAAATTTTGTAACCAAAAGTAGACTTCGTAGAAAAGTAGAATTTCGCCACTTTAACAATATAGAAATATGTAGGTCAATAGAACATACCTATAAATTTTTGAGGTTGCTTAAGATAGATGCAATGGTATTGGTGGTATTCATCGAATAAAGCAAATCTTAAAGGCCATACTAACGTAAAAATCACGTCAAATTGTAAATTTTCATAAAATTTGTGAATAATAATCAAAAGTTTTTGCCTTTTTGGTCATTGGAACAAGAAATAAACAGTTCCTCGGTTTTGATATTTGACTTAAAATGACCGTAGTCTTATCACTGAAGTACTGCCAGTTTATAATTGCTATGATGGAACATTAGGCGGGCTCAGGAATCTGAATTTGAACGACAGAATCGTCAATATGAGGAAAGTACAACACTTGCTGTTTCCCCTCGCTTTGCGCGTTATTAGTTACACTGTTAAGATATCACCAGCTAAAGCAACTATTTCACGAGAAAGCTGTCTATTATGCGCAATAAGTTTGAGTATTTACGAGGGCTTTTTAGCCAAAGACGTTGTAAAAACGCCATGGATTAGCAGTCATGATAAAACAAATGTTTTAAGTTTTTTAATAATCTGTAAACAATCTATCACCTAGCATGTCACTAGTGAGGGTGGGCAGCGACAGCCCCCTAATGTCGGCCCATTCTGGTTAGCGGCGAGGCCTCCCCCCGGTTGGTGAATTTTAAATTTGCGATAACCCCGTTCATTGTCCCCCACATTTTTAAAATTACGGTGAAATCAGCAACCAGCACTGTGCGCACGCTCACGTAACGTAATTTAATTCCAAAAACTGCTCTTGGCTATAATAAAATGAATATAACTCGAAAAATACAAAATATTTTGCGTTAAAGCACAGCTAGACAAAGTTACATACTGCTTTACATGACTTATCTTTCTGATCTTATTATTTCTTCAAAATTCTATGATCTCAATTTATTTCGCCCGTTGGGCAATCTGTCCGGATGTAACATATATATTACTTGCCTTTCAATGAATAACTCAAAATTTTGTATTTATATATATAATTAAATGTATTAAACAGTGCAACAAAGCACATTTTTTATTTTGTGTTGTTTGGATGGGAGTAGGGGCTGGTGGGTATATTTTATTATGACGGCTATCAGAGTTAAAAATCGGAGGCAATTCCTCACTTGAAGATGTGGTGTTCGTACGCATAGCCAGTAGAATGCCGGCGGAAAACTGTATTAGGTTATTTACTTGGTGCGCGTCTATCTTAACTCTCGTTGCCTTGATTTAATTCGCGCTGCGGCGTGGCTATTTCGATGTGCTCTGTTAATTAATCCAACAGGAACCCAATAATGGCGATATATTCAAAAGTTAGCAACACGCACACGGATTAATGCAAAGTATCGCAGCTTATGTTGGCGATAATTGTTACTGAACGCGTTTGATATCTGTGCTACAAATTTACCTAGTTCCCAATTACTCGTCGTTCCTGGTCTCTTGATGAATTTGCTACTTGCCAAGCCTTGTTTTATCTCTCAGCTCAAGTTTTGAGCGCACTATTATTCTAAATAGTTATTTGATAAGTTAACGTTAGGTTAAGTATTAATTACTTTTCCTCATGAGGTTCGTACGTAGCCTTCCGGACGGCTAGACCCGTACGTTTATTTGAGTGCCTTAACCTTTTCCTTAAATTTACGCTAATAGTTTCCTTAGGTTTTCCTCTTGTGAGGTTTGTACGAAGCTTTCCGGACGGACAGACCCGTGCGTTTATTTAAATACCTTAACCTCGGCCTTAGATTTACGCTAATAGTTTCCTTAGAGCCAAAAGTATCGGGACGGCTTACTGAAGGATCCTGATAAATTATTATTTTCCCCTTGTGGGTTTGTACAAAGCCTTCCGGACGGCTAGACCCGTATGTTTATTTAAATACCTTATCCTAGGATCTTACATTTATGCTGATCACGTTCTGTTATTTTAACTTTCCCGCTTCCAGACGTCTAGCTAGGCCCGATATATAGCTATTGAATAGTTGGCAGCTACTCTCTAGTTCCCATTAATTACTTGGTCTCGAACTTCCCGAACTCGCCCAGGGAATGCTCACGTACACCCGTCCCGGCTAACTCCACTGGGTATTTATCAGCTGTGGCATTTCGCTTCGGAACTCTAAGGGGAGGGACGTTATTGTTTATGGTTACGCTCGTGCTCGCTCAAGTTTTATCAGGGAAATTAATAAAAATAATATAATACGAGAATAAAATACCTATTTGTATCATTGTTTTGAGACTCAACGTCAATTTCTTCTAGAAAACAAGGCATACATCATTCAAACCGGAAATGTATGGAGCCTTTTAACTGAAAATCTAATCAATAGCAAGCTCCGAGCATCCAAGCTACAATCACTAAGTGAAGTCAAAAAATGCTAAATAAGTCGTAATATAGTTGAAGTATTCACATAGATTCGTGTGTAAAATTTGAAAACTCTAATATCGGCTAGCTAGGTGATCCGAAAACCAAAATAATAAAAACTAAATCAGTGAATAATGCCCATATTGTAGTAAATCTTAAAACAATGCGTGGTGATACTCCTTCGTAAACGTAAAACAAGTATATAGCGAGCGAATGTCGATTAACGTAGGCGAAGCTCACCAAACTCGACAGAAACATGTTTCCGACTGAACAAAACGAATCTAACATATGTTAGCTAAATTAGGTAATTTGTGCTAATTATGCAAATTAGCACCAATTGAAAACAATGAAACAGAAAGGAAAAGAAAAGCCCAGGAGAGGGTGGGATATAATAAGGGATTTGGTGACCAACCCGGGGTTTTTAGTAAATTTTGGGGTTTTACCGGAAACTCCCCTGGTAGACTGGTACACCCCTAACAACATTAACTGTTATATTTTTAATTTTCCTGGGGGTAGGGGTTGGATGGGGATTTTTCCTTATATGGGCTATCGGAATTAAAAAGGGGCCGGGATTCGTCACCAGAAGATTGTGTGGTTTGAGGTGTGGCCAGTACAATGCCGGTGGGACACTCGGTATGGCACACGTCTTTCTTTCGTGAGCGGTGCTAGTGCCCTATATTTTGCGATGCGGCGCGATCTTGCTCAACTCTACGTGCTCGAGTTCCAGATAAACGGCAACAGACACGAATATAAAATGTTTATTACAAAACGATAAAAAGTTAGGCACTGATACACCGTCGGTAACTTTTGGCAATAATTTTGATAACCGTATCTGAGTACGTACTTTCCTCGTTGCTCCTTTTTAAAAGCCTTGATATGGTTCTTTTGCACCGTATTTTTGCTCTCACCAACTTCGCTCTAGTTTTTCAATACAGTTAATCGAGCTCTCGTAACCAAAACGGCGGTACTTTCTTTAACACCAGATTATTTTGAGCTAACGCTAGTACTTCACCGGACTCTTTTTGCACAGTCTGACTTCCACTAATACGCAGTCTGACTCGTACTCTTCACGCACTTAGGCCAATAAGTTCGGTAAGATTGAGGATTCCTATCTAGTACTTTAGCCTTTAAATTTATCTAAAACTAACAGTATTGGCCTATTCCTTAACTCTAAGTTATGACAGCTAATGTTTAAAGGGTATACTTTAAAGGTTACTTGTTACTTTATTAGAGCCCTTATGGGTTGACACAATGACACCGGACGGTAGTCACTAAAAATAATACTGAGTTAAAGATACTTAATTGTGCCGCCAAGCATAGTCCTCTCTTTCACTATGACCCGCAACCGCCAAATAAGAATCTCGCGCGTTCTTTGCTCTCAAATCGCGACGCGTATAAAGCCCGCTCGGTGAAATCGGAAACCCGAGTATAGGCGTTCCCTTGCCAATAGCCGTCAGTAAAAGGCATGAGTATAGGTGCCCTATAATATATATAAGCATATCCCGAAGGGCCGAGTATAAGCTCTTCCTTAAAATATTCCACAAGCGAAAAAGTTAAAGGAAACTCCTCAATATATTCCACAACTATCGTTCAAGCTAATGTTCCGTAACCAAGCGGCCGTCATATAAACACACAACTGAGATAAAAAAATTAGCTAGGTAACAAGTTTTAAAAACAACTTATAAATCCGAAATACAGGTAGAAGCTACAACGGCGTAAACCGAAGACTCTATAAGATCTAACATAAGACTGATCTCTTACGATAAAAACAATCTAAATTGAACATAGCTAATAATAATAAACAAAATGAAAGGAAAATATGTAAATTAGGTTTACGAAATAAGTAAAATTTATATATTTTATAATTTTTGAAAACTAAGATATTGAGGGAACCATATAATATAATATTTAGTGAAAAATGATGAAAAATAGGATTTTTGCCCCGGGACCCATTGGTAGCCTACTAATTCCCCAACATTAACCACAAAAAACATATATTTTAAATAACCGGGTTGCTTAGTTACAGCTATGTAACATATTGTTAATCCCAAAAAATGCCATTTATTCAATATACACATGCATAGATATGCATAACAAAATCTGCCGTTGGTGCAATGTACACACGCAATATACAACGTTTGTGTATATGTGCGTACATACAACGCATGCATTACTCCTACGACAAAGTTGTATAATATCAATCTTACTCCAATTTTACCAAAAATACAAATAAAAGGTCCATTCTTGGGTGTACTTCACTAGACGGGTTGGTGCTATATATAGTAGACGTGTTCGTAAATTCTAACTATACAGTAAATCAAAATCAAAACAGTAAAAAATTTTAATTTAGGGAGCACTAAAGCAATAAAGGGGTCGGCGCCACAGATAGATGCGACAGTTGCATGTTGCAAAAAAGTATTTTATAAATATAACCTTGAGCAACAACCAGCATTCTGCGAGGGATGACACGGCTCTGAAATTCTCTCTCATGGCGATGACATTTCCAGAATATTCAACGAATAAATTGTTGTCACAATGCAAGTAGAGAATTAGTTTGTTCCCTAAACTTCCATGCTGACGGTGTTTACAACATTGACTGAAGAACATTCTAGAAATTTCAATTTGTCTATATGTTTCTCGAATGTTGTAGCTATGCGTTTGTTCGGGTATATATACTGCTTTCCAACAGCAGTAGTCAGCATGCAGTGAGTACCGAGCGTACCGATTGTGTAAATTGTGCAGACTTCCAACATTTCTGTCTACTGGTTTGGTTTTCTACTTGTTTTCAAATAAATGTCTTTTTAAAATGCTCTCGGGTCGTCGTGCTCACCTGCGCTCTGACCCACAGATACAACAAGGATCAAGTGGCGTACGAAGTACCCGACAGAACCCCGACCGTCTCTGGATTCAAAAGGATCATCGTCAACTATGGCGGAACTCACCGAATTGGTCAAGCTGATCAATCAACAACTTATGATGCATCAGCAGCAGATGGCAGCAGTGGATCGTCAGCGAAAGAAAAATCAACAACGGATAGAACACAGCAACTGCAAATACAACAACAGCGAAAGAAAAATCAACAACGGGCGGAACAACAGCAATAAGAGACGGAAGACCGGTTCCTGTAATTACTCCAGATTATTGCTACCGGAGCAACCTGAACACCAACGTCACCTCGGCTGTAACAAATCCAACGTTCGCTCCATTCGATTCAACTTCTGAGCTGTGCAACGACTACTACGCCGGTTCTGCGCCTTTGATGGAGCCAACTCTGTTGCATACGTCAAGAAGCTTGTAGTTAGTTTTCCTGACCAATTAATCCGTCTCCCTTACAAGCTGCTGGCTAACCTGGCTAGTCAACTATCACCAAAGGAAGACATCAACGATCTTCCCATGGACGAATTCGTCGACTCTATGAAGGTCCAATTTGATCCCGAACATTTCACGCTACGGGAACGATACAACTTCCGGAGCGAGATGAAACTAAAACCTGGTGAAACCATCCAAAAACTCGCTGCCGTATCCGCCAGGACGTTGCGACGTGCGACTTTACCATCCGTCATGGACCCATAAGACGACGCTCTTGGAACCAGATTCATCTACTCCGTCAACCACGATTCTCTTGTCATTACTGATTCACAGAATAATGCGCCCATCTACTCGAAAATTTTTGTTACATACGACATGTCGTATGTAACCAATGTTACGACATGTCGTACGCAACCAGTGTTACATACGACATGTCGTACGTAACCAGTGTTACATACGACATGTCGTATGTAACACTGTTACATGCAGCTTTCACATAAAAATGCGTGCAAAAACCGTGCAGTTTTGTCTCTTACGACAGTCCTTAAGAGACAAAAATCTCCTAAGGCTCGCTGTATAATATTTTAGTGTCATATAGATAGCTATAAGGCACTTTTGTCTCTTATAGTCAATTGTAAGATATTTTAATCTCTTTTACAGACAACTGTAAGAGATTTTAGTTTCTTAGAGCTGTCTGTAAGAGATTTTTGCCTTTTAGAGCTGGCCACAAATAACGAAAATCTTTAACGACTGGCCATATGAGATTAAAATATCTTAAGGACAGTTATAACAGATTGTAGTTTGCAATGCATTACTGTTAAAGACAGAAGTCTCTTGCAGCAAACTGTAAGACACTTCAAAACCTTATGGATAGCTGTAAGAGACATTTGTATCTTATAGCTAGTTATAAGAGACAATAGTTTCTTACAGCTAGCACAAAGAGACAAAAGTCTCTTACTGCTAAGTCAAAGAGATTTAACTCTGTTTTATTTCGCTGTTAGATATTTGTGTCTGTTTCGGGCATTTGTAAGAGACAAAAGTCTCTTATGGCTAACTGTAAGAGACATTTCATACAGCTTTTTATTATATAGTTTTTATGGCTGGTTATTGGGCTTATTGTCAGATCGGGTTGGGTTGATATTTTTCAACCTGATGCAGCCTCTATTGTCACATACTTATATATAGCTAAATATTTGTTCTAACTATGAAATATTAATTAAACGTTACATAGTAATATTACATAAGATAGTTTGAACAAAATGAATGTAATAGTGCTGTTAATTATGATAGGACTGAAGAATGTGTTACAACCAAAATGTATTGCCACTTGACGTTGTTTAGCAAGGTATAAGCATAATTCACGCAATGAGTAAAATCTAACTTAAAGTTGAAGCTTTGCGTACAATATCTATGATGGAATTTAATTGTCGTGTTGGACAAGGTAATTCTGATGGGCTAAAGTGTATGCATGTCCAGCCGTTCTCGATATCCTAAGTCTAAGCCTTAGCTTTAGTATGAGCTTAGGTACCGCTTACCATAGCATATGAGACATGCGCTAAGCATAAGCCTAAGTCAGGGGCAGCCCCGCTCTAAGTTCTTCTTTTTTCTAACGATTTAACGTGTTGCCCCCAGGGTTACCTAGGCCGTCGCGACCATGCCTATAACATACTTGCTTAGCCGTATGACGCGAATGATGGTGTAATACATATTGTAGCTTCTTATAAATAAGTTACGAAACCACGGTGTGACGACGTTTCCCGAGAAGACACTATATATACTGCTGTCACAATGAAGGTTTAGAAATATGTGTTTTGAAGCTTTTTGGTCAGCAACTAAGTTTAGACAGACGATTTTGATATTATTTGATAGAACTCCTGTAAAGGTGTCGTAAGGTGCCTAATACGACCTGATCCGGTCACCGGTTCCTAAGATACCGGTAAACCGGCAATTTCAAAAATTAGTCATAGGATTTCGCGCTTTTCTCTATTTTTCTATCAGGTACCAACATGCTAACGGTATTGTCTGTGTTAAATTTGGTACCAATCGACGTATCACGAGGAAGTAATTAATAGTGCGAAAACTTGATAGACCCAAGATTTCTTCGCGCTCGAGTTATAGCCAAAAACCGGTTAAATTTGGCCCATTTTCGGGTCTTAGAAATTTTTTGTACGTGTATTAATTTTTTGTTTTTAAACTTTCTTTGCTTGAATTACAATATTGCCTACCAAACAAAATATTTTTTACTTACTGGGCGGGTGAAATTAAAAAAAATTATTGGAACATTAAAGATTGAACTATACTCGTATTTAATATGGCCTTCACGTTTCTTGGAATTTTGTGTCAATTTTGATCATTTTTCACGGTTTACTGAATTAGAATAAATATATCTCGCGAACCAAGAAAAAATTCATAAATCCGATATGAAAAGTTTTTCGGGTTTGTCCGAAGGGTACGCTAAAACAATTTGAATGAGATAATTTGAAAATTGAGGAACTAGATAGATTTTGAAAATGGTGTTTTATGCAATTTATGCATAATTCACAGAGATGTGCGTCACGAACTGCACATCGTGAGCGATTGCTGCGACCACTGCTGAAAAACACTAAAGGCATTAGACAAGTTTAACACAGTGTCTTTAATAACACAAGCTTGAAGTATCGCTGCTGCGATAATATTAGTTTATATTGCAAAACCATTGATTTATTGCTGCGCAATAGACAGCTAGTTGTTATTGTAGCAACAATATTATGCTTGCGGATATTGCTGTAACAATATTTGTTTTTCAGCATGTAGGCATTGAAAAATCCGTTGTAACTATAATAAGCAACAATAAGATAAGATAGCTTCTACTGCATTGTCTAAAAATAAAATCCTGCAGTGAATTAAAATATAGTAGGCTGCAGTTAGTAAATGATTTAATAACCGTTGGGTTTGCTCTGGATAGTAACTACTATGTGTATCACCCCCCCCCCCCCCCCCCCAGTGCGTCGCGAAGGATATGGTTGCAAGTGGAAAGCTTTTCAAATACATGCGGATTAATACTTTGACAACTTTACATAGAAAGCCATAAAATCAAGCATTATTCTGTCGGAAGGATAGTCTTAGTAGATTCCGCGTTCATTTCCACAATGCTTCATTATCACACTAAATACGGATACAGACATACTACGGTACCGAATATATCTCATATTCCTGTGTGAAACTGTATTTACATAAAGTTGCATTATCCGACTCATGTAATCAACTTACACTGATCGAAATAATGTTAAGCTTTGGTGTCATTTTGCACAAAAGATATAGCATTAACAGAGGTCTATTCCTTGAATACGCAGTGAGATATATTTTAGTTCATGCATAATACAACTCACCCTCCGCTTTAACAACTTCTGCATTTATTCGTCAGATATAGTACGCAAGTTTTAATTATTATAACTGCTGCTGTAGCCTCATAAAACCAATGTGTCATTTCAAATTATATTTTCAACTTTAGTCAAACATCTCTCAGTTAAAATGTTTGAGCTATAATGGCAAACTGTGTTGTAGTGCGGTAGGTAATATAACCGACTGATTGTACAATGTGTAAATCTGGCTTGTCAATGTTTAATTTGCTTTAATTATAATTCGAGTGTAAACAGGCAGCGCTAAACAATAGGACGTGTGTCAACAACTAAATGCAACGCAAAATATATATCAATATAATTTGCTCGCAAAATATGCAACAACATATATTCATGCATTAACAAATACATTCTTTATTGGGTAATAAAACCTGGACAGTTTTCATTGTATTATAACGTGAGCATAAATAACATATATAATTTTTGTATATACGTACATCAAGAGGTGCAGAGGGTTATCCCTTTAGGGTCGGCCCTTCCCACGCCACATTAACTCCCTAAACCCCACGCGTTGTGAGGGTGCTCGGAAAAATTCACCGAAAATTTGCAAAATGGGGTGAAAACTGGCAACATAGGTATATATAAAATAGGGCAATTGGAAACTGTAAAAAATTCAATTGAATTCACTGGATGCAATAGGGTTTATATCGCTCGAATACCGGTTTTCCGCAGTTCAGTTGCAATAATAAGCAATCGTTATATTCTTTATTTTATACGAACTAATTCTAATTAATCGAAAATCACTGAAAAATAGAACAAAATACAAATGTAACACTGGAAACAATAATTGTGTAAGAAACAGTTTCATTATGACAATAGATTCCTGAGACATACTCTCAGTCAAACCGTTTTCACCTATACCCACACTTGGGACATCTCCCAATTCATCCCCGAGACTACTACAAAAGAGCAAAATTCAATAATAACTAGAAAATTATACTAAAAGAATACTAAATTAGATCGAAACAACAAAGGACAGCTTCAAAAACCAAGAAGATGCATGAAACAGTGTAAATGTTAAGCTAACACCATAGATATATGCAAATCCATTAGTTATACCAAGAGTGCATTAGGGAAGAGTATGACACTTCCCTGCACTCACATATAAACCCGTGTTCTATGTCACGGGCGTTTTCGGCCTGACCCCCCTCAGTTTCTGGGGGGGTCGAGATGCCATGACCCCCCCCCAGTTTCTGGGGGGGGGTCGGTCGGACCCCTCCCAGTTTCTGGGGGGGGGGTCGGTCGAACCCCCACCCAGTTTTGGGGGGGTCGGTCGGACCCCCCCCAGTTTTGGGGGGGGGGTATTATGTGAAGCGATATTTCTATAATTTAAGCCGTTTCTGTTATTTCATAATTACGACTTCGCGTATATATTTTCAGCTTTGTTTTAATATTTCTAGCTCTTTTTTTTAGCTTTGCTTTTTATAGTTTTTTATACTTATCAGGACACATGTCAGAACGGGTGCCAAGATCGCCGGGGGGCACCCTGTAATTTTTACAGCGGCCTTCTCATTTTATGGTGGCGGCACAGACACTTGTTCCAATATTAAAGAACTATAAAAAGCAAAGCTAAAACAAAGAGCTAGAAATATTAAAACAAAGCTGAAAATATATACGCGAAGTCGTAATTATGAAATAACAGAAACGGCTTAAATTATAGAAATATCGCTTCACATAATACCCCCCCCAAAACTGGGGGGGGGGTCCGACCGACCCCCCCCCCCCAAAAAGGGGGGGGGGTTCGACCGACCCCCCCCAGAAACTGGGGGGTCCGACCCCCCCCCCCCCAGAAACTGGGGGGGGTCAGGGCATCTCAACCCCCCAGAAACTGGGGGGGGGGCAGGCGGAAAACGCCCGTGATATAGAACACGGGTTTATATGTGAGTGCAGGGAAGTGTCATACTCTTCCCTAATGCACTCTTGGTTATACATATTATCGACTATAATAGCTACGAAACAACATGAAAACTATATTTCACAAAACGTGACATTCCCGAGCAAAAGGTTAGCGATAAAATGTGCCATCGGCTCGTCTTTTGTAAACCATGGATTTTTCTGATAGCTTAAAAGCAACATTGCGAATTTGCGGAACATCAACTGCAATTCGTTTAATGATGAGGCCAAGTCCTTTGTGATTAATGTGGAAACGATCATTGGGCTCGAAGTACTGTGGATTCAATGTTCCGGGCTCATTACCAACAAATGGGCAGCTTGGGTCGTTGTTCCACTTGATACAGCGAACATTGGTGTCTAAGAGTGACACTTCAATATACGTCGAGTAACCATCGATGTCTGGAACGTTGGGATGGGGAACTGGGGTGCACATCACAACTGTTGGGCCATTTGGCTGATGACGGAGGAAACGCTCCAGCGTTTCCCAGGATTCCCGACGACCTGTTATATTCGTTTGTTTAGCATCATTGACGCCACAATATATTATTACAACATGATAATCTAGCCAGAAAAGCCTGAATTGTCGGAACGCTGTGACCATATCACGGTGCCTACCACCGCTAATAGCTATTGCCTTTCCGCCAACGATGTTTTTAATATATCGACCCTGGCTATCAGACAGCCATAACACTGTAAACTTGTACCGCGGGTAAGAAGAGAGCCTCTCGTACAAGTACATCGATGCAGTGCCGATATTGAATATCCAAAAATTGCGGGTATGGCGTTGAACAAGATCATCTAGGCAGCGACCATATTGGTTAAATCCCGGATACCATAATACCTCTTGAGATGGATTGTTTGACATTCGCATCCCAGTCGACCATACCGTAGATTTGTTCGTTGAACATAATTGGAAGTGAATCTGCGTTGGATCGCTGATTGCATTGATAATTGAAAAGAAAGACCTGCGAAATGCATTGTCTTGCGCTTCTGGTTTGACAAGCTCGATAAGAACGTCGCTCATTATTTGATCCGCACATAGAATCCATTCCGCTGTGAATTCGATGCTTCGCTGTTGCAACCATCGCCAAATATTTGTAGGATTTGACGCCAGGTAAGGATTCAGTCGCACCCTCTCGGCAATGTCCGAATGGTTCATTTGTGCCAATACTAAGCAGCAGCGAATTGTTTCGATTGTTGAATATGATTTATCTCCAAAAGCCAAAGGTTGTTCAAATTTATGATAGGGCGAAAGAGGATGGTCATGCTGGATATAATACGATCGCATGCTAAAATTAAACAATTCATTTACAAAGTCATGCGCCAAAAAAGTCATTATAATTGTTTATAGTTCATTAGAAACATCGGAATCACTGTCCCATTGACGGTCAGGGACACGTTTGGACAGTGCATTACCACACCTTTTCACCCCAATATTCATCTTTTTTACAGTACTAGTAGCTTGCCTACTGTTATGTACCCCGTTTTCAACGGCGGATATCTCTAAAGGGAACACTAACCTTAGTGGGCGAACTAATGTTTTCTTGTTTGGAAGCTGTAGTTTGAGGGATCGACATCGGCCATCAACACTTTGATTAACTGCAATTATTTTAGCCAATTTCCACGAGTTTCGATGTGCATTATCCTTTATAATTACAATGTTTCCAACTGTAGGCAATGTCGTGCTTACATTATACTGTCGGTTACGCGAATTAGACTGTGTTCGAAGCTCGAGCAAATAACGATCCCTCCAAATTTGCCAAAAATTGTTCAACATTGCCTGAACTCGCTTCCAATTCAAAATTAAGTTACCAGCAGTTGCTTGAAGTGGGTGCCAATCACGATCCTTGAGCAAAAATTGAGGCAACTGGTTATGTGGACCTCCCAAAAAGTGTGATGGCGTGATAGGGGACGATGACAATTCCTGATCCAAATATACCAGCGGCCTAGTATTTACAATAGACGCAGCCTCTGCTACTACAGTTTGTAGCTCAACAAGAGTTACGCAACGAGCATAAAATGCTTTTTTCAACGTTTGCTTCACGAGTCCAACAATTCGCTCGTAAAATCCCCCCATCCAGGGGGAAAGCTCGGTTATGAACTTCCATTGGATTCCGCTGCTCGAAACGAAGTCGTGTAAATTTTTGTCGGTAATAACGTGACTCCATAATTTATCAAACGTTGTCTTTGTTGCGAGAAAGTGCTTAGCGTTGTCGCTAATGATCATTGTTGGTAGGCCATGAACAGCAATAAAACGACGAAGTGACCAAATGAACTGTTCAGCCGTGAGATTGAGGACGACTTCTAGATGTACTGCCCGAATGACGGCACATGTAAACAAACTAACCCAAACTTTTGTTGGTTCAGATGTATCGGAGCCTTTTATCAATAGGGGGCCAACATAGTCAATTCCTGTGCATGAAAAAGCTTTGCACCTTGACACGCGAAATTCCGGCAAGGAGGGCATTGGTTGCTCTTGATAACAACCGCCGCTAACGATGCGACACGTCAAACATGATTTGACTACGCGCCTGACTTCGGCTCTACCGGACAAAATCCAATATTTTTGGCGTACTTGCGACAAAGTATGAGATATTCCGCCATGGTTTATGCGACGGTGGACATCGTCGATGATCAAACTGGTGAAGTGGCATCGCTTTGGTAGCAGTTTTGGATATTTGGTATCCTCATCCAGATCAGCATATTCCAGCCTGCCTTGGCATCGGATAAACCCTTCTTTATCAACAAAAGGTCGAAGAAATATTAAATGATCTGGGACCTTTGGCTTATTGTTGAAAAATGAAGCAAAGTAATTCCTTTCTGTTTTGTGCTCCCAAAATGCCAGCGCCAAAGCTAATTCGATTGCTGTCAGTGGACCCGAAACGTTTGATCCTTTACAGTTTTTAACAAATCGATACACCCAAGCTGTGATGCGCAACAGCTTAAGCAATCGAGAATATTTACTAATTTCAATAAACAAATATTGTTCATTACCATTGTTATTCGAATTGTCATTTGTGAGCATGCAAACATCTTCCACGTCCTCCATGCTGCACATTAGACACGATGATACCTCTATATTCTTTGGCCATCGATTATTCTCCCGAATTAACCATGAAGGGCCTTCCCACCACAAAGGATTTTTCAGCAGATCTTCAAATGAACAACCACGAGAGCATAGATCTGCCGGATTGTCGCTTGTTGGCACATATCGAAAGCAGATGTCACCATAACTGTTTATCTCATTGACACGATTGCGAACAAATGCTGTGGTTAAGCCACTTTTACGTTGCCAATGCAGTGCGCATTGGGAATCTGACCAAAGATATTTCGAGGAAATATTAATATTGAGCTCCCTCGAGACAAAATTGAGCAAACGAGCACCAATTAGTATAGCCATTAACTCGAGGCGAGGAATTGATAAGGCTTTAAGAGGTGCCACTCTTGATTTAGCAAGGACGATGCGACTAATCGTACCTTGTGATGTTGAGGAACGAAGGTACACAACTGCACCATAAGCATTTTTAGAGGCGTCGCAATAACAATGTAGTTCATACTGGCGTAACCCGTTTACTATTGCCTCCTTTTTAATTAGCTTGCGGTCCAAAGAATGTGTTGTAATATTATGAAGGCTAGCCGCACACTTTCGCCATTTGTCGACTATTTCCGAAGGCAGATCCGTATCCCATCCGAACTTTTCACTCCAAAGTCGCTGCATTAATAGTTTTGCAACAACACAGACTGGTGCAAAAAAACCACACGGGTCAAACACTGAGGCCAATGATTTCAATATAACCCGTTTTGTACATATTTTGTTGCTGTTATCAGAAAACGATGACCACGATAGTGTGTCATGAACTGTATTCCATAGCAACCCGAGAACTTTCGTTTCATGACCGCTCCCTCGATCCAATTCGGGTATCTCTGCTACAAAACTGTCATCGTTGCTATACCACTCGCGTATATTCATGGATGCCGAATTGAATAAATGCTTTGCTTCTTTGTAAAATAGGTTCGCTTCATATGCGTTGCTAACACCGCATATGACATTATCAACATAGATGTTACCGGCGATTTTGCTAGCAACATGCGCATCGGAGTTTCGAATTAGATGCTGTATCACTCCGCCCAACAGAAAAGGGCTAGCAATCACACCAAATGGTACTCTAGCAAAACGGTAATGTCACCAAATTGTTCCCAGAAGCAGGCTTGTGATGATCACGAACCCAAAAAAAAATCGTGTCAAATCACGCGAATCTTGATTAACGCCGACTTGTAAAAAAGCCTTTTCAATATCGCTAACTATGGCGATACCATGTGTGCGAAAGCGAATAATGAGACCGCATAGGTCATCCAATATAACTGGGCCTCGATAAATGCAATCGTTTAGGCTCAAATTGTTTTTTGATGCTTTCGAAGACGCATCATATACGATTCTCAGCTTAGTTGTCAATTTGTTTGGTGTCAAAACATAGTGATGAGGTATATAGTGTACTTGATTGCTAGTTTCAGTGCTATCGTCCGGAACTGTTTCTATTATTCCCGCTTTGAGTTGATCAGAAAAAACTTTATTATATGCTGTGAACAACGATTCATTCGAAGCCATGCGTTTCAAAAGTGAACGAAGACGATATAGCGACAATAGTTTGTTATCGGGGAGCTCGGCAACTGTGGGCTTTACCGGCCACGAAACGAAATAACGTTGTTTTATTATGTTGACTGATTCGTTAAACATGCGGACAGCTTCTTCGTCATCGGTTGTTGTTGCTGGAGACTTAACGCCGATTTCCTCGAGGCTCCAAAATTTTTCAAGATCTAAGTTTGTTTCAGTATGCGCAGCTACGTTCATAGCAGACACATAACCATGTGAAGAAGCATCTGAGATGCATCCCGAGGCGATAAATCCAAGTTTTGATGACAAAAAACCCAAACCGTCGGAGCACTGAACTCGTTCAGTACCTATTATGTCATAATAATAGTCCATTCCAACCAAGACGTCAACATTGACCATCGACGAGGCATCAGACAAAGGCTCGGCAAGAACTAGTTGCTGAACAATGGGGTACTTTGTTGGATCCAAGGCTGTTTTATAAATCGGCAATGAAATGTTATCGATCACGTTTGCCGTTAATCGCTTGACGCTTCCGTCAATTTGTTGCACATCAAATTCAACTATTTTATAATCCCGCACTGTTCTGGTTGCATCTGAAAACCCTGCAGTCGATATTCGTTCTTGGCCAGTGAGTTTAGCTCCAATCATATCTGCTGCCTTCGATGTAATGAAGGATCGTGTGGAACCATTGTCGAAAAGCAACCTTGCTTTCAATGAAGTATTACCAACAATTGTTGTACAGGCTGTTTGTAATATAGCTTGTTGACCATGCGAGATTAAGGTTGTCAAAGGTGACTCTGCTGGTGCCAATAATTCGGCGTTGGGTCTGGCTTTCCCAGACTTGTTGCCAAATTTAGCCATACATAGACTCCTATGGTGGCCGGGCTTCTTGCAGTGAAAACAAATTGCGGTTCGTTTGCAATTCTTCAATACATGACCACTGTTGAGACAGCCGATACGTTTATCTTTGAGCTGATTACGACGTGTTTCCACATCTGGAAACTTGAAACATTCGTCACTGAAATGATTCTGCGAGCAATAGGCGCATTTTGGCGACTTATCTTTCGAGAAATTGGCATCGTTCGATAACAAGGATGCTGGACCTGATGATGCAGCGCCACGTCTCCCGCCGTTCTACGACTGTTGGGGTTGAAAACGACTACGATTTTCTCGATTCGGCTGAAAACGTTCCGATTGTGACTTAAGTCCAAAACTGCGCTGACTTAAATCTCGTGCGCGAATTTCGTCGCGTAATAATTCTCGCAGTGCGGCCAGCGTCCATGGCCTAGCGCCATTTTTACGATGTAATTCCATTTTGACGTACATCGGGAGCTTTGATAAAATGATTGGCGTGAAAACCTGTCCAAAGGTTTCCTCGGGTAGCCCCAATGCGATGAGGCTTCGTATGTGCCGTTCGCACTCATCGTAAGTGGCTTGCAACTTATTTGTTTCGTGTGTAACAACCGGTAATGCTAAGAGCGTTTCGAAGTGAGCAAAGATAGCAATTTGATTGTTTCCAAAACGTTCTTTTAGCAATTCGACTACAGTACTATAATTATCTGCCGTCAAACGGTATCCCTCGACTACACGAAGCGCATCATTGATTAAGTAACTTTTCAGGTACTTCAGCTTATCTACTGCCGTTAATAGATGCCGTTTGATCAATAGTAGACGAAAATGTATCCCAAAATTCATCCCATTTTAATGGGTTGCCAGAGAATTTGGGAATGTACAGCTTGGGAAGACTCACGGATTTCGTTGGAACTGAATGAAAAGAGGAATTGCCTGATGTGTCATGCGGCGGCCCAATAGACTGGCGCGGAGATGTTACGAAAGCTTCAACGTTGGCGGTTAACCTCGAAATAGTGTCCAAAATCTTCTCGTCTACCTCAAGTGCCGACTGAATTTCATCATCTTGGTTAGCAGGGGGCTGCAACGTTGCTAACATCTCTTCGTTTAAACCGTCCAACCGCGATCGATAGTCTTTCAACTTAGTTATAGTTGACTGGACTGTTACTACATCATCAGCACTGGCGATGACCATTTGTAAAGCTTTCTTGATTTCCCGTGTAACATTGGCACGGATAGCCTTACGCTGACTTTGTTTGATACTTATTTGTACAGACATTTTCCGTTATTTTTGGCTAGTACCAAGGATGATAAAAGTTTCTTTTTCTGAACACACGATTAAGCACAAACCCTCTTCTCTCATGCAGAGAAATTACGCCTACTAATCATGATGTTTACTTTTTGTTCAAGCAAAAAATATTCAGCAACTGTATGAAACATTCTTCTCTCATTCAGAGAAAAAGACCAACTTTTTCGCTTGAAATTGTCAAATAATGCTTTTTTCATTGTTTTTCTCGAGTTAAAAAATGTTTATGTTTTTGGATAAAAGCTGGTCGATTTTATTATTTATTTACTAATATAACATAATAGCTTACATGTCGTAACTTCGATAGACAGAGTTGTCGAATATTGTCACTGGAACTCCGGACGAATGACCATGTA